>JARJDR010014190.1:0-15099 GCA_030264135.1 Myllaena sp. GC000078 | reverse complement strand
GAATATCGTACTCCCTCGTTTGCACCTACGCGTTGGTATTGAGTGAGAGTGAGAGGCAGTGACCTGTCAAACCTATCTGAATAAATTGCACGGACTTTACACGTCTAGTTGATTAACTTCAGCATTGCTTGACTTACCGAATTGGAACTGTCCACGTGATCGCTGCGATAGGATTTCGCCTCCGGTATGCCCTTGTACTCCGTGTACCGCGCGCGTAAACTCTCCTCCCGGACCATTACCGGCTTGTCCTTCTTCTTCTTGCCGCCGGTGAACAACTGCTTCACCTAAACCAAAATCAAGCAAACACCAATTAATTCAGTTTCAATACCAACACAACTGTTTTTCGCACCTTTTCGAGACTACTCCGCTTCGGCTCCGGTTTGGGTGGTTTCGCATCGATGCGCTTCAACGTCGTTGTCGTGGTGGTGCGTTCGTGTTTGTCGATGCGCGGATCGAAATGCGAGCCGTCATCAATACTGCGCTCGCGTGGCACGTACTCCTTGCTGCCGTTCCGATGATAACCACCAACGACACCATCATCCTCCTTCACATAACCGCGATCCGAATCATATCCACGCTGCTGAAGGCGTCGACGTCGCGCCGCCAAGTTATCCTCCGTATGCTGGCGCTCGCTGGCGATGAGCAGCGAGCTGGCAAAACCCTCGTCTTCGCTGTCATTGCTCAGATCCGCACCAGCCAGCCGACGCCGGTGCTGGTGATGGCGGTGATCGCCGCCATCGCGCCGAAAGTCATTTTCAATGCCCGAATCCCCAAACTTATCCTTGCGCTCCTGACAATGCTCACGCTCCAGCGAATCGTGGTAGCTGTCGTGGAAACGACGATGTTCATCGTAATTATACGTCGTATTACCGCGGGCGTGAATTTCCGGGTTTGATTTGTAAAAGTCACGATGCTTTGCTAGATTGTTCTTGGCGTTTGTTGCGGTGGTAGCGGAAGTGACGCCATTCGTGCGTATTGTTGTCGTAGTATACTTGCTCGTCGCTTGCCGCTGCTGCTGTTGACTAGTCTCGAAGCGATGATTGCTCTGCTCGGGGCTGGAGCGATAGTCGCTCGCCTGCGAGTCAAAGCTCTTCGGTTCATGGTGGTGGTGCGGCGTGTCGGCAAAGCCATTGTAACGATAGTCCTTGCTGGCGTTGCTCGTCTCGATTGACTTCGGCATCGAGGGGCTCGCCGAGCCCGCGCGATAATCAGCGCCCAAATACGTCTTGCTCGCATAGTCCGGCGAAATGCGCTTGTCACCAAAGCGTCTTGTGATGCGTGACTCGAGTAAATCACGGCGCGCGCTTAAATCCTTCCTTCCTCCTCCGCCATTGCCGTTCTGCTGCAAGGACGTGAACTTGGGTGTATCCACCATTTCCGTCAGGCTTTCACGTCGCTTCGCATCCATACCATCAGCGCGGCCGCGTGACGAAGAGTCAATAAACATACCCGCATCCATCAACTTAAACTTATTCTCGTAGTGGTACGAGGAGGTGTGATGCTGGAACTTTGGAGTGATCGGATACTCTTCATCATCCCCAAAGTGTGTCACGCTCTTCTCGGACCGGAAGCCAGAGTTCTCCTCGTACCCAAGCCCTTCGTCCGAATCCGAATGCGGCAGGTGCTTCTTGCCGTTCACGTACGATGTATGCACGGTGGTCTTACCGGCGTTACCATTCCCGCAGACGACCTGCGCGTAGATGATGGGAGTTGTCGGCGACGTTGGGGAGCGCTCCGGCGACCGTCCGCCGCGCGTGTAAGAAAACGGCTGGTTGTTGTTGTGCTGCACGGACACATTCGGCGTAATCATAATGTTTGTCTTTGTCGGGGGTGGCAGCGGTGCTGGCGAGGTACCGGCGCTTTCGTACGACAGCTTCTTCACCATGGTGTCGACGGCGCGTCCGCGTGTCAGCGGCAATCGCTCCACCGGCTGCTGGCTGCTGTGGATCATCTCCCGCTGCCCGATCGCTTGCTGCACGAGCGGATTGTTCACTTCCGCCGAGAAGGAGGATGAAGACGATGAAGATTTCGGCTTTGCTTTCTTCTTGTTCTTCTTACTCGTCAAAGCTTTTAACTTCTTGCCAAGTGCAAACAACTTCTTCTGGCTGCTGCTGTTGCTGTTTATCTTGGTTGCTTTATCAACATCGATCACAATGGGTTGCGGTGGTGTGGTGGTTGGCGGTGGTGGCGCGAAATAGTCCTTGCGCTGCGTGACCTCGATGATGGGCGACAGTTGCTGCTTGTGCGGCTGGCGCCGGTTTAAACTCGACGTGCCTGCTGCGACCGGGCGATGATGGTTGGCCGGCTGCCGCTGCCGATCATCATCATCATCATCGTCTGCGTCGGCGTCGGCGTCGGCGTCGTGGTTGGTGTCGTCGGCGTCTGCATGGCGTCCTGCATCGCTGTGCGCACGCCGCAGATTCGATTTGCGCGGCGGGGGCGTGGCACGGGCGCCAAGCTCAGAGGCAAACGTGCGCGGTGGCTTTTTCGGCGCGTCCGATTCGACAACCACCAACGGATTGCTATGGCGGTGCAACCGCGGTTTGCGATCCAATGAAAGCGTGTAGTACGCGGGCAGCGGCTTTGATTTCTTCGTTTGCTTTCGCGTTGGTAGCGTATAGAATTTATCCGGGCGCACAGCGCCTGCTGAAAGTGGAAATGGCAACACCACAACACCCCAAATGAGATCATTCATAATTCGCTCATATTTATTCATGAATGGCGAGAATATATTTTACGATTGTTGATCTATTATGACGCATAGGTACGTACGCAAATGCGTTAGTGCGATTGTGTATTGCGCTTTGGTATGCGCTCGGCAGCAGCAATGGAAGAAGAAGACGAAGAAGATAAAAACGCGCCGCGCCGCGCGCAATGATCATAATTTATCATCTCGCATGCGTGCATGTAGGTATAAGCCATAGGTGTATGCGAGTGAAGCGTTCGCTACATGTTCGTGATTTTTGCTATGCAATGCCTCTCTCACCATCTCACCATCCTCTACTTGTTCTTCTTCTTGATCGTCTCCTGCAGTCGTTGCAGTCGGCTTCTGCTACGTTTTTGATTTTTCTAATGGCGCGCAGGACGACTGACAGTTCATATATATTCTTACTCAAGTCGAGTCATTGGTAGCCAAGAGTGTTTAATAAAGAATAAGAACGCGCACTCTTCGTGTTTTGTATTGTTCATTTTTCGCGCGGCGCGTTGAAACAATTTCAAAACGAGAAGCAAAAATTCAAATCAACCGGTCTGTCTGTGTTTGTCCGCACAATAAATAAATTTCGCAAATTCCGATGGGAAAATGTGCGCGTTTCCTGTGTGGCGCGTGTGGGGCGCTTGCAAACAGGTATAATTTCATCGATTTTTGATCGGCGTGAAAACACACGGACACAGGCAGGCAATTGCCTTCCGCAAATGATGGCAATCATTGCTCGCACCGTGATCGAAATGGCTTTATTAAATTTAAACCACGTCGCGGCGGCCGGATAAGTGTGCAAACATAGCCCATCGCTCTTCCTGAAAAGACGGACGCAAAATAACGACCGATATCAAATTGCGCAAGCGTTCATAACACACTAATAGACCGCGGCGCGCTCGTATAGATAAGTATAACAAGAATAGATAGGGTGGGCAACGAACGAGGAAGAGAGGATATCACACGAAGGCATCCTTGGTGGATGGGTGGATAATGAAGGTACCGTGCGCCCGTCTCCTCTCTAATCGCACACGCTCTGCGCCTCAGCGATAAGACAGCGTTGCGCAACATCGAGCGACTGTGGCGCTTATCTGATTAGGAACAGCGAACGTTGTTGTTGTTGTTGTTGTGGCTCTTTGCAGGCCGGCAAAGGTATGTTTTGGGAAAGTTGCGCGATGGGGAAATCATGAAGAAGAAAAAAAAAACCCCACACGGACCACACGGCGAAGAGAGTATAGAGTATAGGTAATTTGTGCGCGCGCCGCGCTAATGTTAATATTTGCGGATGGTATGCGCCGCGCGTGGGCCGACCCGAACGAAGACAAATTGCGAAATCTTATTATTCTTGCCGTTCATTGCAAAAATTTTCGACGCGAAATCAAATAGATTCGTAATCATGGTTATGATTTCGATCTCAATGTAGTCCTAGGAATTTTCAATCCGGAAAAATAAGGGTATTTTACGTGCGACCATAAGGCAGAGAGGTATGCAATGAAATATTTCGCATAAAGTGTGCAACCTACGCACGCGCACGATCTGACCATTTTTCAATACGCGCGAGCCATATTACGATCGCCTACGGTTCGTCACAATTACTCAATAAGCAATTCCAAAACCGATGCCCCGCATTAATCGATTACCCATATAATTCCGTTTCGTATAATTACTTTATTCGCCGGCGAGAGATATTTATCATTCGTGAATGAAAACCAGAACGAATCCGAAATTGACGACTTCGACAAAAAGATCGAAAAAAGTAAGTATTGAGTAATGCAAATGCAAATATATTCGTAAATTTGTACATTCCCTGTGAAATGAATGATGAAAGAGCCAGTGCACACTCCGAAAAGGATATCCGTGTCAAGTTTACAAACAAATTATGAAAACCTGCGCTTGGTGATACCATATGTGAAGTATTCTTCGGGTGTTAGTTAACACGAATAACTCCCATTGTTTATTCGCAAACATGACGCGTTTTGCCTTTAGCCCGAACACGCCAATCAAATTTATTATGGCTACTTATATCGGTCGATGAATTGAAGAGAACGGGTGCCGCCGTGTGTGTTTGTGTGTCAAGTGGCATATTATTCTTCAACAAACGGGCCCATTCAAATCGCCCATGTATGGTCAGTGGCGCGCTGGTGCGATGACGGCCACCAAACCAAACCGAACGGGTGTTGATTACATTCTACCTTCTAGTCTTCTAGTCATTCCAGCAGCAGGCGAATGCATTCACTGCCTTGAACTAAATTCGAACGGTGAGAATTTGAGAATATCGATGAGGCATAGACAAAAATCACTTTCACTTGCATATCGAATAGGATCAAGAGATCAAATCAGGCGCCATAGAAACAACAATTGTAATTAAAGTATGTCGACATAATGAATTAGGGTGAATTTGAATGATAGATTTTGGTTTACCGTCGTCGTTGGCGACACAATCGAGACGGTCCACTTGATTGAGGACCTTTGCCGCCTCTTTGGCCAGCCGCTGCTTGCTCTTCGGCAGACGCTCCTTGCGCACGTGCGACGCGATCAAATGTCCTTCGCCGTCGCCGCTGAGGGCGCCGCTCGTCCTTGATCCTTCGCGCGGCACTGCAAAGAGTAAATTAATTCGCAATTAGAAAAATAAATTAATAAAATCATGTAATTACAATATGCGTTTTCATGAAAGTAATCAATTTCGATTTCATACAAGTAATATATTCCTGGTTCTTTTCACTTTTCTTTTTTATTTCCGCAGTTATACACGATGGCGCGCACGCGCAAATGGTGATTATAAAAGTGAAAGAATGCAATTTATGAACTAATTAATTAGCAAATTCAATGAGAAACGCCGACATTGGCTTTTTTATGTGTCGCGCATCGTCGTAATTAAATCGCACGCGGTGCGCAAGTGTGAGGCGCGCACGCCGCACATATTATGAATCATGAGCGCGCAACCGACACCTTTAATGCATTATGTACAACGCACGCTTGGCTCTCTCGTGTCTCTATAATTTTTCGCGAACGTCGTCGGTCGGTCGGTCGGTCGGTCGGTCGGTCGGTCCGCATTTGCATAACGAGAACGCGCGAACACAAATTATGCGCCGAAGCGTGCGAAGAATATGCACACGCGTGTGTTGTTTATTCGTTATTAATGACAATTAACCGTAATGAATCGAATAATTCGATAAATGGCGAATTAAAACCAGCCAAGCACGGAAGTTAATTAATCTCAATTTCATTCACAGCGGACAAATTTCAAATTAAATCATTGCAACAGCAAAAATTAATTTTTTAAGTAATTACTTTTTTTAAATTTAGAGTGCGATTTCCGTAGTTTTTTTTTACAGTGTCGTAAAGTTTTCTATGAACTCCGATGAGTTATTAATAGGTATTACTCATGGTTGTAAAAGCATTGCGATGTGCCGTTCAATGAGAAAAACAAACACTCTTTTGTGCGACACTTTGGCATCGGCCATAATGCTAATTACAGTTTGCGCAAAACGTTTGCGCAAAACAATGCAAATAGGCCGGCTTTTGTGCGTGCATGCGCGCATTCGTGTCGAAGTTTGAACGCTCTTTACATATTCAATCAGCGTGTCAATAAACCGAGGGACATTCTTGCGCGTCAATATTGATCAATAGCAAACACTCTTACAGCTAATTAGCCATGCAAAAAACTCTGCGATATCATTGAATAAACAATGCCTATTTTTGTGCGCGAAATTCTTTGGAATTTGCTATATTTTATGTTTGATTCTATTATAATTCGCAGAAACACGATGACAAATTGCAAATTAACCCAACCATTAAGTATTTATTAACAAATTGATATTCTCTCGCGAGATCTTTATCAAAATGTTAAATGTAGATTAAATAGCGAATGAGAATGAGAAGTGAAGGCCGTCAAAGCACAAAATGCAACATATAGATAAAAACTCGCTTTGCATATTGTTGTTCACGCACCACTTCAATCGATTGCTTGTTTGATATTCAAATCGTTAAGTGCTAAAGACGTCGATTTGTTGTTGATATTTGCGTTTTTTCCGCCATCCATCCGCTTCTTGAAACAATTAATATCCAACAAGGATATGCGGATTCGCTGGAATTTTCCCGCTGCGCGAGTTCACATCAAAAAACGTAACAAATTCAAATAGTTTTTTTTTGTTAACACACGCTTGTAGCTTGACTACAAGCATTGAATTCATTTTAATTCCACTAGTTAATGCAATAAACTTGTAAGTACATCCATCGGACGGGCTCATCCATTATCCGTTTCCTCATAATAAATTAGCATTATCAACAAACGCATCGCACCCGAGCCGTGTCCTATTCGCGCTAACTGTTTCAACACCCGGCGCGGAATGGAATCGAATTAAAATTTGAGCGCGCTTGCTGCTACCGGCCGCTGCCGCGCGAAAACATTCGTTTCATTTAAGTTCACATTGCGAATAACTTCAAAACGGCGCAACAAATTTCGTAACGCACGCCAAACGGACGCACGCGTCAACCACGCTTAAGTTATTATAACATCAGCTCGGTTGGTATTTGCAAATTCATTGCGAACAGGTTCTGGCCGTTGCGCGTGTGCCAAATTAATGCAAAGTGATCGTGTTCTTGATCTTGTTGCTCAAGCGAAATCTTGTTAAAACCATTATACATTTATTCGTAATACGCGTGCGCAATTGTATTCTATCTGCAGGACACACCTTTTTCCTGTCACGAATTCAATTCCGTTCGAAAAAAATACGCATTATTGAATTCCGATTATAGTCGATTACGTAAATGTATTTTATTTCTTCAGAATTTATAGTAGTAATCTAATAGACGATCAATTTCAAAAATTAAATGAACACAAGCAAAAAAAGAAGATGGATCATGCTCAGGTAAGCACGCATTATCGAATTAATCGCGAAATTAAATTGCCAAACCGAAATCCGTAGAGCACACGCATTAGAGTTGAATGAAATTAGCGGCGAATAAATTGCGCCGAAGGATTAAGATCATCATCATCACGATGCTGGATGGAGCCAGATGATATCGATCTATACTCTCAGCACTACCACAGGTAGAACAATTTTATTACTCGGCGCGCGCAAAATGCGTGTGCACACACAACAATACCGAAATAAGTAAGTAATGCGTTACGCGACCGAAATTGTGCGCTCGCTAAATCGCAAATTACAGCGTTTCGTCTGTTCGGATAAACAATAGCTTAAACGTTTCGGACGCGCGTTTATTGCTTCATCTTCCGTCTCTCCACAGGATTTTCATCGCTTAGCAAGATTCTATTCAACGATTTTTTATAACATTCTTTGTTAATCGTTTTCGAAACCTATTCATCGATGTTTTTCTCGGGCCAAACGCACGAACGAATGAGTTCAACAACATTTTCGCAGTCGTCGCCGTCGCCGTCGCCGTCGCCGTCGCCGCTGAATTGATGATGACGATGATGCTGCTGATGGTGATCATCATCATCATCTTGCGGTGCGGTGCGGTGGTGATGCGATTCGAAATCGCGTGTGGGCAGAAGACGGACGAGTCCAAGGCAAGCGTTGCCTATTTCGGCGGATGTAGGTGTCACCGCCGCAGAGATTTTAATATGATATGTAATGATATATATTATGAAGTTGTTTTTTTCCTCGCTGACTATACGAATGATGATCTCTCGCATACAATAAATGCTTAATTGAATCGCAAAACCGCATCGCTCGCCTGTGGTTAAAGCAAATAACAAATTACGGCAAATATTCGAAGATCCGGATGTGTGCATAATTCCCCCATTTGCATTGCATAAAGCATAATTTGACACTCGTTGCGGGTATTGCGACAGCCAGCAGTCCTTGTTGGTTTTTACCAACCTATAATGGTGCATTAATTATACGTTGACGCGCTTAATTATAACAACCGGCAGCCTGGCGCATGGTGTATGGAAAAAATAATACAGAACGAGCGCGAATAAACACGTTTCTGGCGCTCGAGGGACATAAAAGCGACAATAAAATTTACATCTCGAGTGGCTGAATAGATCACGGCGCGCGCACGCACGCAGCTTCCAGAACAAAGCCGTTATGACACAAACAAGTGCTCCACGTGTATGTAGCGCGTACATTTGTAAACCTACACACCGGCTTTCGGAGGCCGGCCGCGCGTTATGTAAATGGTCGACCTTTCAATGTCGCACGGATTTGCCGAGGAAACAATTGCTGTAATTTGAGAAAACACGGATTTTTTCCTTCTGCCGAATATGCAATGCGAAAAAAATAAACAATAGAAATAGAGAAATCGAAATTTTAACTAACAAACGGTTTATTCATTGCGATAGAGGGTCGATTACAATTCAACCATTCGCCAATCCTACGCTCAGCATCACTCTGCTAAGAATGTCATCTTGTACCGTATAATTAAACTGCCGCCGCGCGCCATCCAGTGAGATGCGAATCACACACCTATTATTGTTGCTGTTGTGTGTCACCCGTTATTGTGGTGTCAATCATGCGCGCGCGGCATCGTAGGTACCTACGTGCATTCGCGGAAAGAATCAATTGTGCCGTCGTGACAAATACACCGCATGGATGCGAAATTATCACTCGCGCATTTGCAGCGAAAATTGATTTCGACGCGCGCGCGCACGCCGCCTATCACGTCGCGATCGAATGATTAATGATTAATGGACGGGATGGAAAGACCATCGATATGTTTACATTGTGAATCGCGCCGGGAATCGTCAAAAAACACGCACATGGCTGCGATTTCACAAACTAATTAATTGCATGCATGATGTAACAATTTGCGTTGCGACCACATATTAATGACTGTGACGAACACCATCGCTATTATTAAACTCTAAGTTTTCATAATTGCTGAGGACATTTATGTTTGCGCTCGAAATGAGCTCATACCTTATGCATCTAATTGAATTACGCGACATTTCGCGTTGTGTAAGCGGTGCGACGACAAACGAAGAAGAAGAACGCATGTATTGTATAATCTGCTCATGTTTCTTTGTTAATCAACATGCAAACAAAGTCAGATTGGTTTATTTAAGTCGTAGTCTAAAAGAATCATAGATATCGAATAACTAAGTTTTAGTAGAAGTGGTTTTTCTACTTCCTGTTCACTGCTTGTTGTTTGTGAGATCAATTTATTAGCTCACATTTCAAACGCGCACTAATTCTAAAATGATTCATTAACAAAAGCGAAAATGACGTCAACTAAGAATGGAATTGAACTGACAATAAGAGACAATGCAAATGAATGCATATTGCACAAGGATTTGTAGACGATTTGTAAAATATTTATTAACATCAAAGTCGCCTGCCGTAGGCTTCATTATTCGATGAGGACAACGCGCGTAGTGCGCTCACATGAACACACATGCAGCACGCCGCATGCAGCAGCGCGTTCGATTGCAATTAAAATAAATTGCGTTCGATTTTATCCGATGCGCGAATCTGATTTACTCTCCTCGTCGAGCCGGTTGTCGGTAGGCGCGCGCTGCACCCGGTGCCCGGCCACGCATCTTCAGGTGCGACGTTAGCAATCGGCATCAAAGACGTTGTATATGTCCGTCCGTCCCCGCGCTTTAAATTAAGCAATAATTTTGCACAAAGCGATACGCATGCATGTAAGTAAGTTAGCGCGCAATCGCAAGGAAGCTGCACGCATAAAGAACGCCACCACGCGCGCATGAAACGAATAAAGCCGGGCGTTACTTGAAATTGTGCCGAAGAACAACGCAGAGATGCACAATAACAACAACCTAGCTAAAGCCGCAGCAACAGCAGCGGCAGCAGCAGAAATAAGAAAACCGAAACGATCGTTATCTTAATACAATTAGTTGGAGTAATTGCTTTTTGTGTATATGCTGCTCTCCTCCATTGGCTTCGTGCGAATACGTGTGTGAGAGCAGTAAGGCGAGAGCTGCGAAAGTAATGTGCAACCTTGAAAACGAAGAAATCAGTACGTATTAAAACCAAACGTTGTTTAGTGTTGTTGTTGCTCTTTTTTTTTGTTCTTGATGTTATTGCTCGGAATGTGAGGCAGCAGCGAGAGTAAGTTCCTCGTTCGACATCGAAATGTCAAATCCATCCATATAATTATTAACTATTCATGGAACTTGTAGCCGTTTCAAAACGCCATCAATTTTCCTTTCGTATAATATTAATATTTTGCCCACGTAGTCATTTCATGGAGGTATCATTTTCTCATGTCCGTGTTAACGGTGCATTTTCGCACATTGGCGCGAGGCAAACCTTTTTTAAGTCGCACTTTTCCCTTTCCGCGCCGATTTTTCCGCTAGACGTTTAGCGACCGAAACGCGATAGCTGCGCTGCAACGCACGACGTTCATTTCCTGATGCAATTTCATCTCATCTCTCACCGCTGCACGCACGCACGCACGTACCCAAGTGAGGAAAAATCACAATGTAAATTGATAGCGCTGCTGACCTTCGTTCGTTGCGCGCTCGCGACTCTGACTTCTTTCATCGTCGTCGTCGTCGTCTTCGCCGTCGTCGTTGGCTAATGGGCGCGACCGACGCGTCGAAAGCGTCAATGAAGGATGAATGGTTATGCGTTTCCGTGAACGACGCGACCGACGGACGGCTCTCGCGTGCACTTGCAGTTTTGCATATATGATATCCGTCCGTATACAAGGCGATCTCCCAAAAGAAAACTCATCTCTAAGTTTAATTTCGTAAATCATAACCGATTTAAAATCCATGAAATTGAATCGAATTTTTAATTTTGCGCCGATGATTTGTGCAAATTGGTTTTTAGCGGGGAATTAAAGGCGTAGATGTTTACTTCTGGGTCTAACCGAAGAGATGAAGGCGGATGCATAAAGAAGAAGAGGACGCATGTGGAGGTGTAAAGGTGAATGGATACCACCGCACTAAACGACGGGCGCCCGCCGCCGTATGGGCCGAACGGTACGTTTCTAATTATATATGCGTTTAGCCATCGTCAACGCGGGGCCCGCTGCTTCGTGGATGTTTTCAATTATCGCACGATCGGATTTTCCACGTACCAACAACGGCGCCGCATCGCTAACGGTTTACTCTCGGCTGATAAGTAAAAATGCCCACATCCATACTAAACAAATTTACGATTATTTCGCCATTCAAGACCTTGTTTTACACCCCCCAAAAAACATGGAATTAACTTAAATCTTACTGTCATTTATTATTGATCGAAACCGCATTAAAATTCCCGGCTCTTTGTGTTCGCAATCGCGGTTTTCAATTTCAATCGTCGCCCGACTTTCTAAATTGTGCGCGCGCGCCCACGGTGGTTGTTCCACATGTGCGTAAGTACGCCAATTCACCCGGTCGCACATTTGTGAAATTGCAAACGCCTTTTACAAATGCCACACATTCGAAACACGAATCTGTAGCATATCGGATTGCCAATTCGAAATTAATTCCAGCGACAATTAAGCGACCGACGAAGCACCATCGGGGCGAGCGTGTTAATTTCCAAATCGTGAGCAGCAACATCTTCGCGATGTGAACATTTTCGGTCGCGACATATAAAACCCATCGCGATCACGATTCGCGTTATTTAATCTCAATTTGCCGCAATAGTTTTCTTCGTCATGAAGCGCGCGCTCGCGCCTTCCATCCGTTTGTGCGCACTTCATTTTCTCAGGGCTCTAACAATTGCGCTGCAAACGTTTGTAGAAATTGCGCGAAAAACGCCGCGATTTTGCGTTGGCGCATCCCATAACGGTTCTATTAATATCGTAAAATCAAGCGCATCAACAACAATAACTGCGCGAAACAACAACAACGGCACAAGGATAAATTAGAACAGCAACAAACGGTCGGCGATATAAATAAATATCTAGGTAAGTAATGCGATGCAATCATAAACGTAATGCGAATCGCAGAGAAATTATTAACGCCCGCGCGCATGCACGATGCCCGAGAGTGTTTGACATTAAGTGCTGGTTTAAAAATAGGCGCTTGCGTCAATACATTTTCTACGCGTTTCGCATAAACATTTAATAATAATTAATAATTATTATATTATTCGTAATATTTTGTGGGGATAAATATAGATTTTAACAAGCGTTTACCTTAATTCCCCGCGTTTAATCCTTGCACACAATAATCAACACGAAGGGGAAAAACATCAAATCGACACGAATCTGATTAATTCCCGGCACGGATACGGATTGTGGCACGCACGTATGAGAAGAAGACGAAAAAAAGTTGTTCGAGATCAGATTTCGTTGCCGGCGCAACGCCGACTGCCGAAACGCCAGTGATCACCGTCGATTACTTCACCGGAGTGCTGTGCGGCGCGCGTCGGATCGAGTGTGGTTACTGCGCTGTCGCGCATTCAAATCACCATTAAACTATTACGCTTGCCATTAGACGACGGCGACGCACGCGCGCTCCGCGATTCGCGTTGCGGGCCCGCACGAAAACGAAATTGCGCGTAAAACGTTTAATAAAATTAGACAGATGTTTAGCCATTCACACCACTTCACGCCTATTTAGCCGGTTTCAGCCATGGTATGCCAGGCGAGTTCTCGTTTGTTCGCTCGAACAATAAATTGAAGGTTACACACCGCACACCGCGCACACCGTGGCGCACATTTATAAATATTTATTCAATCGCGCGAGAGCTGATTGCGTGGTGCGTGTGAGATTGGTATTTGCGTCCTTTCCATTTCGGCGCGTGAGGAAAAGAGACTGTCGGCGAATGGCGGAATTTTGCGGAATTCGATGTTTTGTTGTCGTCTCTCGTCTCTCGCCAGGTTCGATTGATTGAAATCTATTTGTTGCCGTTTACCTATTCACAATTGATTGATTTTATGATTTATGCTGACATGAATGAGGATTGTAAGAAAGCCCTGGCGCGTTCGTAATGATCGGAAATCATTCATTGGCATGTGTGTGCCTTTTTCAAATATCAATTATATATTCCTCCTGATGTTAATTAATAATATTTTATAAATTAAGACATCACATTTCAATATGTGTCGAAGGTGAGAAAAGAATCATAAAAATCGGCATGTCGGAGTTTTAATAATTAATAGAAATATCGATAAAACTTTAATGATCCAGCGAATGTTATGGACCAAGTTGAAGTGTTTGGAAATATAAGTAAGCGATTAGATCGCATGGTGTGAACGCTCCAAAAACACTGATTATATCTTGCAACGGCTACATATGTACGTACATATCTAATACTTATTTAATTTGTAGCGAGTCCGATCTGAAAATTAATTAAATCCATATACGAATTCAATTAGTGGCCTATAAATGTGGCCCACCTTTCGATTCACGTTGACATTTTGAGACTAATTGCCTAATTTTTAAAGTGTTGCCCAACTCCAAATCTTCATCAACTCGATCGTTAAGCAAATGTGTGCTTTTTTAAGCGTTTCATCATACAACTCGAAAGTGAGTGCATCACGTTGCGTATGGCAATTATCACAATTTTGGCGATCATTATACAAATGCTGCCAGCATACCGATTCTGGACTCTAATTGTGCGAATAAACACATCGCTTAGTGAGTAGGAAACCGACAAGAATATCACACATTGGCGGCGGCGGCGGGCGTTGCACAATCGCATCGCAAATGGGCAACGTAAGTAATTGCATGACGCGGTGGCGGCGGCGACGCTGAATTACCATGGATATTTGCACGCATGTTTACGAGGCGGCGCAGCGCAGCGCGGCGTGGGTGTGCAGGATGCGCGACCGTGACCAAGTCGCTATAAAATATGAGTCAAAAGCGCTCACCCTGGCGCTTCTCCACATGTTGTAATTTTATTCTTAATACTCCATGAAATTTAAATATGAACCTCATATTTTATTATCCGAAATAAATTCTTAATTAAACATTAAATTAACCTTCTTATCGTCGATAATGATTGAAGTTTATTGTTGAAGTTGATGTAATAAAACCCAACTATTGTTTATATTGTGTGCTCGTGACTCTCTTGAAAACATCCATCTAATTGTTAGTCAATTAACGAAATATTTGTGCAACCATTGAACGGAGCAGGTCGACCGGCTGGTGCATGGATGTCGAAAGCGCCAATATGCGCACAGACAACAATTACATTGGTGCCGCGTCAGCGATTGATTGCGCCATCGCATTGCGGCTCGGCACTTGCACACCAAGTCAACAACTTTGTTGTTGTACGCGTGCGTACGGCAATTGCAAATACGGAATGAATCTGAATAGATATGTATGGCGCAAACAACTAAATGCGATTCCGTTCAATGATATCGAACCGACAAGTGTCCTGCATTTCAATAATAATTTTCATAATACGCACAAGTATTATAATACCTTGTACGGATTGGATGTTCATGTTTGCCATGATGCAATTTCTTTCTAATTTTGTATAAATTGCCTTACAAAATATGCATTTATTTGAATCGTGTTCAATGCA
>JARJDR010014188.1:0-11803 GCA_030264135.1 Myllaena sp. GC000078 | reverse complement strand
GAGTCGAAACAATAATAATAATTACCTAAATGATTATGAATTACGCATTGAGCCGCGAATGAACGCGCTGCGCATCATTGCGCCTAATATTCATTCGTACATGAATTAATTATTATCACGCCTGACGTTTATATTTCAATGTCATTTGGGGGTGAATATTTGACCAGGCATCGAAATTAGATGAAATCCTACCTCCGCAAAACTTTGATTTTAATTCATTAAATTTATATAATAATAGAAATAGCCGCCTATCCACTGATAACGATCAGCAGCAAAAGATGGTGGAAATCGAAAATAAAATCGTGTGTGAGTGTGCAGCGCACACTATGAATTAAATATACGACCGCTCCACTTCCGCATATAGCGAATAAAATCTATATATCTAACCTAGGTAGGCATTAATTTTCATTAGTCCTGCAAGTGGCCGTCTACCTACTCCAGTCCAGAGGCGGACTCTATGATTTCTATATAATATAGCCATCTCAGATGCGTTTCTTTTTTCGATTTTGACCACTTCCGGCCGGCACCCGGCATATGCGTATTTTTCAATTCGCCGCAAGATTTTCGCGAAAGGGGTTGGTTGGTTGTGCATGCGGTCGCACATCCGCATTTTCGGGGTGTGCGCCGGACTGAAAACGGCGACGGAAACCGCTCTTGCGCGGGGAGGGCGGGCGGGAATAAAGTCGTCGTCGTCGTCGTCGTCGTCCTTCGGTGGACGAACGAACGAGCGAGCGGATTTTATGGCTGCGGCGGTGGTCATGATGGTCCTCTTCTACTCCCGGCGGTGGCGCCCTTTTCCTCCAGAGGGTTTTGGGGGGCGGTTGGTGGTGGTTGGCAGGTAGAGGACTCGCGTCGCGCTTTGATGAACGGCCGCCCGCCACCACCGCCCGCCAACCAACACACTATATGCAATTCCTGCGCAGGACGCAGGATCGCCACGCTTTACGCTCCGTGCACTTCCTGTTTTCCTACTCTCCCTACCTCCCTCCCGCCCTCCGCCAAAGAGGAAAGGCGCAAAAATATAAACTACGACTTTATTTAGCAAAATCTAACCCATCCAATGCAGACACACGCAACGCGGAATGTTTAATTTTACAGATGGATGCAAAAAATTATCGCCAGAATTTAAATACCAATTCATTACAGACCAGAGCAAAGGGGGGTTGGTGTAAGAAAAAAGACTTTCTAACCGCGGGCCCGCCGAGGAATAGAATTAAGGCCGGCGCGCGGGGGCCGATCATGAAATTCATTCAGCGATAGGACGTGCACAAATCTTACCAAAGACAAAGCAAGAACGAGAAGCAGAAGAAAAACAAGGTGAAAAGAAAGAAAATAAAACGCCGGGAAAAAGGGAGAAGGAGGATGGTAATTTGCGTGAAACAAAGTACGGCTGCTGGTCTAATGACACACTCCCCCAATGAAGAATATCTAAATAAATTTCGTCCATAAAACAAAAAACTAACCAGGATTTAATTAAACTCATTTCCGGCTGGCAAATAAATTTCGCCAGCGTCGGCTTTCAATTATTCAACCGCCTGCCACGGCGCGAAAGCAGATAATATCCATCTAATTATTTATTTACTCCACCACCACACCGCTAGTAACCATTATCATGGTGGTGGTGTGGACGATCGTGTTTAACACATCAATGGTGGGTCGTTAAGGAGCGTCACGTCCAGCTGGTGCTTTTCCTGCTGGCTCTCTCGTTGGCGTGTCCTTCCTGACCAACGACAATTACACTACTCCAAAACGGACGGACGGACGGACGGCGGATGGGACGGGACGGAATGGTCAAGAGTCAAGAGTTGACCAGTAATAGCCCACCCCTTCCCACCGCCATGCCAGGTTGGCATAATCGCCCTCCTGCTCCCAAAGACGTAATTAATAAAAAACGAGGGCTAATGAAATATTGGTCGCGCGCGTACAATAGATAAGAATCGCGTCGGTGGTTTATGACTCCTCTGTTTCTAATTCATGTACCCACCTACTTACTTCCCCCGCGTCTCGGTGAGGTGTTCGTGCGCGAGGCACTTTCTGAGTTATGCGTATAAAAATAAAGATAAAAGTCGTCTGGCGCACGCTTTTCTGTTTTTTTTAGGGGGTGTGGGAGACCAAGCCCAGCAGCAGTAGCAGCAGTAGGAGCGGAAAGACGGAAGCACGCGCCGAAAAGGGGTGGTGTGAGGCGAGTAACGTCTCATTAGCGTCGCGCGTATCGTGTCTATCTCGAGGGGGCAAAAATTACTTATACTTTACAACACGGTTTACAACGCGAGTATGGGGGGTGGGAGCTCTCTCTCCCCTGCGTCGGGAATTGGGATTTATGTGCCTTTAACGAAATAATAAAAAATCACAAGGAGCAGCACGAGGAGGAGGAGGCGCATAAAATCTCCAACTTTCCTCCCCCTGAAGAAAGCCAACATTCCTTCCGTTAGCGTTGGCAAGTTAAAAAATGGAATGGGCGGACGCGGACGCCGCGCCGACGCGGTGGATCGTATAAGAAGATAAATGTGATTTAAATTAAACATAGAGAAGTGTAGTAGGGAAAAAAACTGCCCACAAGAAGGCAAGGATCAGAAAGGAGCATTTGTTGATTTGCAATCCCGCAAAGTGCTGATTATTCATAACTCTCCGTGTAATACAGCGAATGATTAACAACAGCAACAAATCTCGCGCTATAAATTTAGCGGTTCTCGTCTTGAAACCTAGTCATATGCTGGAAAATTGAACAAAGAATTAATCGGCGTGCATCAGGCGCACAAATAACAACACGTGCCAATTAAGTAATGCCATGCACGTGCACACAATCGGCTGCAGTCGACCTGGTAACAATACGGGCGTAATACCATGTCGATTTTTATCGATTCCATCACGCGATTGCCACGCAAGTGTTGCAATGCGTTTGCAACCACGAACATTGTTGCCCCCCCCCGCACGACGACTGCACTTAGCACCGCGGCGCCACCAAATCGTTTCGACATTAGTGCCATTAGGATGATTTGCGCCCTCCAGCAGAAAATCTTACAAATATTTAGAATTATAATTATTAAAATAATGGCTATAATTCCGGTGCTAGCAACGTTGACGGCAACGCGATGAATGATTAAGTGGAAATTAATTTACACACGCAGGTGTGTGGAGGGATTTAACCCAGATTTCGAAATAAAAACCGAGCCGAGTCGAGCCAACCGTTTACGTAATAATGCATCATGAAGGGCGGGTTAGCGCGGAAGGGCGCATCTGAAAATTTGCGCCCGATCAAAGCCAACGAACCCTCAATTACAACTCATCGACTCGACCGAGTCCGGCCGGCCGGCCAGGAAAGGGGAGCACTCTTTTAACTGTTGATGTTTGGACGGGGATATAAATGGGTCACACACGTCAATGCGTCCGAAATCATCAAACACACCGTTTCGCGAATGATCCCCCCGCTTTCGGACACGATTTTTCAATTAAAAATTTCGTGCACTCAGCATCCGGAAAATAGTTCCCCCCCCGGAAAAAAAAGTCGCTGACATGTCCTTAAATCCTTGCTTGATTGATAGCCGCGCGCCAAATTTAAATGTATTTGTGTATTTAATTAATTAAATTTGTCCTTGTTGTGTCCTGGTTGTGTTGTGCCACACAAGTCGACATGGAGTTTATTTACAAGACTGGTATTAACAAC
Organism: Myllaena sp. GC000078; assembly: GCA_030264135.1. NCBI lineage: Eukaryota > Metazoa > Arthropoda > Insecta > Coleoptera > Staphylinidae > Myllaena > Myllaena sp. GC000078. The sequence goes on along the minus strand of JARJDR010014188.1, from coordinate 8,139 downwards.
TGAAATTTGCATACGTGACTTGCAGACGTCGGCAACAACTTTGTGCAACAGCCCCACCACCACAGTTATTACGTACGAATACCCGAGGACACCCCTCGTAAATTACCACGCGCGTCAGGATTATAATTAACGTCGACAATAATTGCTGCGAAATCTCAGTCGGCAACCCCCGCGCGCGCATGTCACGCATACGCCAATAAATCAGCAAAAAGGATCCAAAACGCGAATCCAAACTTTTAATTTTAATCTACGTGACGCCATCAGTTGTTGCTGGAGGGCCGTCCAACAATAACAACAAACGGGCCGACAGGAACGTGCCTCGGCTTACGACAACACGATTACGCTATTATTTGTTTAATTTAATTTGCACTCACTCCTTCCTCCACAGTCTTCGTGGCACTGTCGCAAGACATCAACTACAAGGCGTCAGCAGCTTGTCGTTGCGAAACGTGCGCGACATGGGAATGGAAATATCGTCTTCGGCGCAAGCAAACGTTTCAAAATGAATGCATGGCATGCAGTGCATGCTTTATAGGATCGGATGGGAATAAGCATGAAATGTTGACGAACCGAACCGAACAGGATGGACGAAGGCGTCGTCCTTATTTTCATATTTTATTCGAGAACGAAGAAGCAGGCGCGTTTTTCCATTATTCATATCGAAGGGCGGATTTGTCGCAAGGCAGGCATTATTTGCTTTGCATTCTTATATTTTATTTAAAGCATTCAAGTTCGAATTATTCGACGAGCCGAAATATGAGCCGCCCGTAAATTATGCACATGTTTCCAAACAAACCAGGCGGCGCGGCGGCGCAAAGTTCGGCGCCGAGTTTGCGTTTTTAATTAAAAATTCATCGATTAATTAATTCGCTGTTCGACTTGTGCGGCTCGTTGACTACATAGCTGGGATGCATTTTCGACTTTTATGCAGTTTGTTTATTCGCCCCCCGAAATTAATTCCCAAATAACGCGTTACGTTGATGAAATTATTGTGTTGCATCATAAAATTGCTAATCGACGAAGACTGATTGTAAAGTTTTAATTGAAAAACCGTATCATTGCTCTCGCTCGCATTGTATTCGCCAGCGAAAAGTATTACAAAGATAACGCAATATGGCGTTAGACGTGAAAGTTTACAAAAGTTTGTGCAGTCTGAAGCAATTCCGGAAAACAAAAGGCAAAATTTCTGCGCTGAGAAACATATTGTATATGCGCGCATGTGAGGCTTAACGCCCAATGCGATAAATCTCGATAGGTAGGGGGATGGGGGGCGGGCGTAAGGTGAAAACGTCTTATATGAAACTAACGTACAAGTGCGCCTGCGTTGCGCGCGTTGCGGTGGTGGCTTTGCGCCCGAGTTAATTCTGGGCGCTCGTGAAATGGGGGAGAACAGCATAAATTTCATCTTATCTGCCATGCCGCGACGGGGCGAGCGGCGTAAGTACTAATATTACGGGGGGCGCCCAGCAAGACAAGAAGACATATTGCCAACGTGAGTTTCGCGGCAAATTAAATCAAAGTTTAACCCACCCCATCCGAAAAAAATTACGCCCTAATAATTGATTGCATCGGCGCTGGCGTTTTAAGAATGAAATTAATTTCGATACCAAGGCTGCAAAGAGAAGGAGTGGGGGAGAGGGAGGAAGTTTGATAAGTAATAAAATGTCACACCCGTTCGTTCCCGAAAATCAAACGCGGGAGGAATGCGGTGTATGACATGTTGATATGCTGATGGTAACTAACGACTGCTCCGCAAGTCGACAACTTGGCAGATGATGATGGTGATGGCGGGTGCGGGTGCGAAATGTAATCTGGGATGAAATTCAACTTATTAGACACATGAAATTCCCTCTCCACCCCCTCTCGAAATAATGATGAAACTCGTGCGAGTTACAAAACGTGTCACAATCATCAACGCACCACCTAGGTGGTACATAGGTGGAGTCATAAATCTAGCTAGCTATAGTGTAAATTTTTGCCCCCAGGGCTAATTCCATTTTAGATAGTGTCACTGTGGATATTTCAACAAGCGGACGTCATAAATAAACTCCTCGGCAGTTTGAAAAGAATAGGAGTTAATTAGTCCCTCTGTGCAGGCCAAAAAGTGGAATTGGAATTTTAAATTTCATGACCTAGACAATTGCCAGTGCTCTTTGGGAGCGCGACACGCTTGCCGAAAAATGCAAAACGGGCAAGATTACCATCTTGATGAATCGCACATCTTCCACGGCTCCCTCTCGCTCTCTTGGTGGCGGCGGCCTAATGGCGCACAACTACCCTTTTTCCCCCAGCACGACTTTTTACGACATGCATCCATTCCGTGGACTTTGTCATAATATTCGGCTATACGTCGTGGAGATGAGCGACATTTTTTCCCTTCATGCACGCGTAATAAAAATGCAATGCCACCAAACGGACGGCGTAAGAAAGACACCGAGGCACACCGGAGTTTTGTTTTGATAAATAACTAAAAATATCCATATTAACCAACAACATATTTTGAAGAGACAAATGAATGAATTTGTCTGCAACCGCAAAAAACCGCCGGACGTGTTTCAAACCGTGTTCATTCATGTTGGCAGAGAAAACACCAACCAGCCAAGGAAATTATCCGCGCATGCCAAAAAATAATATGAATGATGCTTTGTAATTTTTTTCGGGAATAAAATTATACTCCAGTTGCGTGGCGTGGCGCGTATTACGCACCGCTTCCTTCCGCTTTGTGTTTTGTGTTGTTTTTTTTTTCGACGCGGCATTTTTATATCTGTTTAGAGAGTGTTTACGAGCCGGGTTATATTAAACGTTTCGGTGGTGAAAACATCCCGCCTCGCGCCGCCCCGTCCACCATTCTTTGTGTTTGTTCGCCACGCAGCATTTCACGCGAATTATAACTGTCAATTGCAAACAAACAGCACTGAGATGATGATGATGATGTTGGCTGTTGGCGGTTTTTGTATTTATTGAATGCCTTTGTTTCAATCGTCACAAAAGTAATTTCACTTTAATCGTGTTTCGGTTGCCTGCAGATTGCAAAACAGGTAATTAAAAATTCATCTCAAACTTAACTCATCTTGGAAAAGAGACAGACAGGAATAATTACGATTTAATTTCATTATCCAAACATTTTTGTAGCGAGCCCGCGTAAGTATACTTTTAATGAAATTTGAACATTTTAAATTGAAATCTTCGTTACGGTGGCGGTGGCGGTGTCTTCTTGAAGATGTCTTTTTCAGCTCGCACGCGACTTTTGCCCTCTTCTGACTTCTGACATTTTGCGCGCCCGGGCAAGGCAAAGAGAGCGTGTGGGTGGGAAGGGCAATGATTTAGTGGCGAAACTTTCGCTGCGGCCAACCCGAAATGGGGGGCGTTTTGGCCCACCTTTTCTTGTTTTTCGCACCACACACTCGTACTAGCTGGGACGAGATATATATCTTATACACATTGCGAAACCGAGAAACGAAAGGCACCGACGACGCCGGCAATGGCAATGGCAATGAGTAAGCAGGCGCGAAAAATGGCAAAGTGAAGTTGAGAATGGTGTAACTCGGTGGCGGTGGGTGTCGAGAGTACTTTGCGTACACTTTCTAGCAGGCGACAGAAAAAGAGCCGTCATACTATGCTTTTTGGAACTCAAACATGTCTCGCGGAAAAATTCTACCAGAACAAAGAAAAACGAAACATTCTTAGATATAATTTTGCTAATTTCTAATCTTAATAACTAGCACTAAGCAAATCAAGAAACAAAAATGTTTGCAGGAATCGGTTGTAAATTTAGTTTCAAACTGCAAAGTTAGAGATAAACAAAAAGAAACACGAATACATCGGGGAGCAGCTCAAAAGTTGTGTAGGAAGTTTTAAATATTTTTTGCGCAACAGTCATAAATCTGCGTATTGGGAAATGTAAAACATTTGTTATACATTTGCTTTGCTCCTCCACTTCTTCTTCTTCTTCTTTTGTGGGGGCGGAATAATATCATATTGCGCAGCATGCAGCATTTTTATCTTATCACAGATGACGCAAAAAAAATCCGGTTAAATCTCGGCGTGGTCCAAAAATTAAAGGATCATAATTTAAATTTATAATATGAAGTTGGTGAAAACGCAAACGGAAAGCGAAAGCGAAACCGGCAATCAGCAGTCGTTCGTTCGTCGGCCGTAAAGTTAATTTGATTATATTGTAATTTGGCGCGAATTTAATCTGTCTCGCGCACACAATCACATTCGGGGCCCGCCGAATAGGCGAAACCGGACGACGCAACGCGTACAACAACAATGCTCGGATTACAAACATTGGCAGGAGCAGGGTAAGGGCCGCGCCCTCGCCAGTACGTGTGCGGGTTTAATAAAAGGACCTCGAATGTCGAATGTTGAACATCGCAATGAATGCAAAACACCACTCGGACAATACATAGATGTAATGTAATTACATTTAACTAATCTATAAATATGATATTTTATTTCGAAAGCGGAAACTTTGTTTGTTGACACTCGGTGTTTAAAACAATTAAAGTATATGACCATGTGTGGTTGCTTTGCTGCTGATAACAACCAACGAGGTTTCACTATCTTCTTCTCCCAAGCGTCAACTACAAACGCGGAAGATCTAAATTAGTTACCTTAACGCAATTCTATAACTGCCAACTTCCAACAACACTAGTGCCAACCCAAACCTACCAACCAACCCAAACCGTTAGAGCAAAAGATCAAAAGTTGAATAATTACTTAATAAAATATATTCGCGGAAACGCATCTCGAGCTACAATGTACCCAAAGAAATACCCAACCGCAAAGTAAGTAAGTAATTGCTTTTCGATCGACATTTCCATCATTTAGATTGCCATCGAATCTCAGTGCATTGCACCGCCGCCGCCACCGCCTCATCGTCGTCAATACGAATTAAATTTCGTTCGCAATGCATAATTATCGCAAGAAATTTCACGGTAATAAGCGCTGATTATTTAGCACTTATTAACGTGCGGCGAACAGCGGAGCGTTCCATAAAAACCACCCCCCGCTCGCAATAAGTATTATACGCATATTATACGGGTCACTGTACCACCCCCGCCGCCCCTGCGGCAAAGCGGCTAAATGAAGAAAATACTTGAATACGTAAGTGGTATAAGAAGGGCCAAAGAAACCAGCCCAGCCGCATTGTCACAAGGGATGGATAGTGAAGCGGAAAAAGACGACGGCGGGGCAGCCATTAGGATAATGAAAGGACCAACTTCAACCAACCAAATTTAAAACGTAAATAAAGCAAAATAACGAAATCTATAACCTCACCGGTCGATTGGCAAACCGGTACAAACACACTCGATGTGGTTGGTGGCTTTATCACGTTCGTTGGCGCGGTTACGGTTTGCGGCGATAATTAGTCAGCGCCCGAGCAAATTACTTACTCACGAAATACTTAAACTCGCCACCACCACCACCATAACCACTGGCGGTGGGTAATCTCGGACCGTGTCGCACCCCCGCCGCTTGCATTGAATGCTGGGGGGACGGGCGGAAAACGGACGCCTCTTGCGATAGCTGTATACATGGCCGAACCGAGCCGAGGAAAGGATTTACGCAAAGACCGAGACCGAGTGTTCCGTGGAAAGAAGAAGCCGGCCGTGAGAGGAGAAGGCTGTTTTGCTCTGCTCCTTATCGCGTTAGGGCCATCCATGTGTACTAAATACGAATAATCTCATATCCTTCTGGCGTGGCGGCGGCGGCGGCGGAGGAGGAGGACAAGGAGGAAGAAGAAGAAGAAGCGTATGGAAGGGATGTGGCCTGGAGCTGGTAGCTGCTCGCTTTAACGTCATTACACGCGCATGCGACACGCCCGACCGCGCACCATCCACTGCATAATGTCCTTCATCCTGATCCGCGCTTCTAATGTTGTGGCATTCTCACCCCTTCCCAACCCCCACTTGCAAATAAAATCATAGTTGTGATTATCCGAAAATTTGAAACACTACTCTACTATCTAGTTTGCGTCGCTGGCGCTGTCACGTTGGCGTTGACTCGGATTAGATTTCGATGAGAAAGAAACAAGTGTTGCAGGGACGTGATCAGACTGGCGGACAGTTAATTTCGAAAACCCAACAACTTCTATTTAACTTTAACGATTTAACGATTGCATTTGTTATCTATTACTTTTAATACTCGTAAATATTATTTATTCATAGTATATGCACAAACAATAATCCTCAACGACAACTGCCTTTCATCTATCTCTATGGAAAGCGAGGAGCAAAATATGAATGATTGAAAAGCGGCGCCGGACAAACACAAAGCCCGTCAGATCCTCGCGTCCATGCATAAAGGCGCAACACATCGTGCTTTGTTTAGGGGTGGGGGCGGTTTTATTTCCGGGGATAAGACAAAATTTTCAATTTCGCCAATATCTATCGCAATACAACAATATTTTAAAGATCCTTTTATCCGCGGCCGATGCTGTGTCATGTGACAGACAGACGGCTGAAAGGCTTCACAGGGCGTTGGTTGCATTCATGCATACATTCATTCATTCATTCCTTCCTTCATTCAGTCAGTTCTTTTGATACTAGGTATGTCACCTTCGTGCATATATCATCCCCGTTTGCAACGGCAACATGAAAGAGTTGCACAAAAATATCTGATTGCTTCTCATTTACTAATAATAGAGTCCTTGTAGAGGTTGGCCATTGGTCAAACTTTCCAGCCTGTGCTTGTGTTTGTGGTGTTGTCACCGGAGAGTACAACAACCACAACGCAGGATTCCCAACAGGATCACCCGGTATTATTAACCATCGTCGAAATGTCCATTGTCCGTTGCGGGGGGAGGGCGAACGGGGTGAGGTGGGACGTAACCGAGACGTTCGCAACTAATTTGTTAAACAAGCGCGTAACTCGCTCGACCCGGGCCCGTGTGGCGCTGGTGGCCCACCTTTCGGGTAATTACATTTATATCAAAACGCCCTTGCGCGGCCGGCCTACATCTCCCTCGGATCTCTTTCCTTCCCTCCCTCCCCCCAGCATCCCCCATTTACACGCGTAGTGTTGTGTAGTTTATGCGTTACGCCCGCAGGCATGCAGCCAACAAAAACACGACACACTATGGACCAAAACGCGCACTACTAATGTAAGTACAACAAAACGCAACGCATCAACACAACGGTGAGGGCGGGCCGCAAAAGGACGATGTGGAAGGGCATAATGATACCGACAACGATGCCGAGACTACAATAATGATGTTTAAAATGTTATCTCAAATTGCTGTGCTTTGCTTTGCTGTGTACGCCGTTTTATTGCTTGAAACATACGTCATGCGCGCTAATTGTTATCTGATTGAAACTGCACTGCGCTAACGGCATTAAATATCAATTTCTGCATAAATATTTCCACATTTACCATCCTTACATTATTCATTCGTAATTGGTTTAAGTTGCTGCGCGCGCCCAAATTTGATAATCGCCCCATTTTTCTGTTTCTTCTCTTCCTCTCAATTCAATTAGCATAAAGGCTAAAGGTTACAAGGCGCCTGTTTAATGTAAATTTAAGGGAAAAAAGTCTTGGGTTTGCCGTGGTTGTTAGACACTTGTAGCAACTCAATCTCTGTGCTTGCGCGCGTGGGGGAACAAGGGAGACAATTGTTCACGCAGATCACGTTCGATATTATATGATGCGGCATGGCGCAATATATATGCCAACCCCGAGCACCCTTCCTCGGCAGAAGCCAAAGAAGAAACAAGCATACATCTTCTATGATGGTTTATATTTACTACTTGACTACAATATAGCCGGGGCGCCACACGTAGAAGAAGAAGTAGTGGGGTGGTATCAAGGGAATCATCCCTTTCATCTTATCCCACCGCCAACCACCACCGCATTACAACGTTACCCACGAAACCAATTATGTATATATCGACAAGACAAGGCCAAGAGGGAGGATGGCCTCTCTCACCTTTGTGTATTGCCCCCGCAAACAGGAAGTCGGAAGAAGCTTTATTACTTATTCTTGGCAGTAATCCTGCTAGAATGTATACTACGCATGCAAATGACAGCAGGATGTGAAAATCGTAATTAATATTACATTTTTCTCGAGTCGAAAATCAATATTATTGATTTCCTTTGCGCAACCAAGCGACAAGAGTCGTAAATCTTGATCTTCCG
>JARJDR010014165.1:0-44667 GCA_030264135.1 Myllaena sp. GC000078 | reverse complement strand
CGGACCACATGCTATCTTTATATGGGTTTGTTGGCGGCGTTAAGCATGACGTCATCAATGTCCATATAAACTACATGGTAGCGCTAGCGCTAGCGCCGACAAAATAGAATAGGGGTCCTGGTATGAAGTACGAAGGTTGGGTAATTATTTACGCGCAGGGTACGTGAGTCAAATAGTTTGGCATTACAATACATACTACTCATTTTAAGGGAGTCTCCGCAATTGTATCTCTTTCAGAAATTAAACCTTAATCAAAAAACTAATATGTTTTTACATTCTATTCCATTTTTTTGTACCTGTAAGTGCGAATTCAAACATTATGCAAATGTTATAAGAGTCGTAGCACTTTGAAATTATTATTATAAATGTCAATATAATCTATAACTCTGTAGGTAATTGTGATAAGTATGCATTGCAATGAAAATATGGGAATGTTGGGATGCAAGCCGCGTTTTACGTATTACTGTATTACTAAAGGGGTTCATTACAATCGTTAATGTTCATTCCTGTTCAGGTAAAGTTCTACTTTTCGACATGCATTCGAAATTCGACCTGAGTGGCACACAATAAATCATCATACACCCATCAAGCTAGGTATTAAAGAACAATAGATTTATTAGCAAGGGTGCACTTGTCGTTATATATTTGGGTCGACAAGGTGCACCAGCTGACAGGTGGATACGTTTTCTCCTAGTCGCGACCTTTGCCCCACGCGTAATTCATAACCGGCTGCACGAAGGAAACGAAACACTCGCCAAACAGATGCAACCGTGACAAGTATATTTTCACTGAGCGCAGCAAAACACACACGCGCATACACACAAAATGCGCGTTTGAATAAAGCGACGAGCATCTTTTCTCCTCATTGCATTGCGTAGCATTCCTGCGCTGCAGTATGTAAATGCGCGGCGACGTGTAGGTGTAACATTAGTCACTTGTTCATCTGCACCGCGGCGGCTGCTGCTGCTGCTGCTGCTGCTGCAGTATTATTTATGGCGTGAGTCTGGCGCCACACGGACACGGTCTCTGATTTACCATTTTGCTGCCGCACAGCAGGCTCTACAACGAGGCTACGCGACGAGGGCGGTGGCGGTGGCGGTGGCGATCGTGACGGCGGAGGCGGAGCGGTGAAGAGGCGAGAGCGCTCGGCGCCGAGAGCCGTCCATCGATACTATACACGCATGCACATGATGCTGTGTGTGCCTGCTCGGCCAGATGCGCATCTCGGCGCATTTCTTCTCGAAAAGCGAGACGCAGGCACGCATCGCGCGGCGAGAAGAAGAAATGATTCACGCACACACGCATCATGTGCATCGATCGGACGCGGGGACCGTGTGACCGTGCGCACGCAAGAGAGAATGCCCGCCGCGCTCATCCTGATTTATCATAACTACCTTATTGCTGGGATGCTGGGCAAGAGAAAAGGCGTAGGAGGGCGAGGAGGAGGAGGTGGTGGATGCAGGCGCCGCACATTATGAGTGTGTATTGCGCAACCTGTGCGAAAGGAATTTCGTTCTCACTGCAAGAATCGTGTTCATTTCCGTTACGCGTTTCTGCTAATTTCATGACACAGATACGCTAATCTTTCTATTGAACTTGGAATACTTGGTGACTGCAATATGGCTAAGGGATGGGTTTTCCTCCCCCGTGGTGAAGCACTTGAGGGATTAGAATGTGACTTAAGTCGCCGGAGGCGAGAGAATTCCGTTCGGCTGGACGCAATCAATGAAAGAATAGCTAATCGACAACAACAGGCTTAAGTCGCACGAAATGTAGATGAGTCGACTTAAGCGCGGGTCGACCGGCGGGTGGCGTATTGCTTGCGCTGGCACCTGTGCGGAGGCCACATTTTTCACACCATGCGCAAGCGCGCGCGAGAGGTGCCTGCCGCCAGCGCGCTGCTAATCTGTTGCTGCCTGGTGCATCGGCGCCGGCGACGCGCTGGGCGGGCGGGTGGTCGCCGGTCAGTGCGGCGGAGCGCGGCTCCGACGACGACGAGACAGGCGCCAGTCCGACTCGGCGCCACCAAGCCGGCCGCCACACCAACACACCGCCAGGCGCGCGCGCAAGCGTGCCTCACGCCTCTCCCATGCACTTGTTACGCCGCCGCCGCGCCGCCACCGCCGTCGCGTCGACTTTTGACTCTGCGGACCGCGGCGCTCACGCGGTGTGAGTGCGGTGCACCCGATGGAGTCGTGACGAGAACGGCAGTCGCGACTTGCATCGCGTTGCATGTGCATCGTAAGCTGTGCGCGCGTGCGCACGCCGCCTAATAGAAGCGCAAACACGGCGGGTTGCGTGCGAAATTGTTTCAAACTTTCAACGGCGCGCACGAATCTCAACCCAATCGATCGCCGCCCAACGGATTAATTATTATGACGAATGGAAGCAATAGGAACGCGTTTCTAGGTGAGTTTTGACGGTGTGCGCGTTATCGGTGGTTACTTACTGAAATGCGCGATTACAGTCGGATTCAGCATGGACGCAATCGAAAGTCGCTCCCATTCGCCGACGGACAGCAGCGAGGATTCGGTCGAGGTGAAGGTGGAGGCAATCGCGTCGCGCTCGAAGCGGAAGCTCACCGAGCCGCGCCGCTTGCACGATGCGAGTGGCCCACTGAAGAAGCGCGCGTGCGTGCGCGCCGAAGACGCGGCGCCGTTCCGACCGTGGAGTCCGGCGGCGCCACCGGAAGAAGCGCCGCCGCTATCTTCACCGCCATCGCAACATCAGTACTTCCGGCCGCCATCGCCACCGCCGCCGCCGCCTCCACCGCGTATTCCATGCCATCCGTGCGTCGACGATACGCGCGCGCAAATGGAAGCGGCGCTGCACGCGTCGCACACCGCCTTTCCCACGCTGCTCAAGTCCGAACCGGACGAAGAGGAGGACGACGAGGCGCCGCATGGCACGGATGCGAGCGCCTCGCGCAAGGATCAGCAGCGCAACTATAAGAACATGACACGTGAGCGCCGCATTGAAGCGAATGCACGTGAACGCACGCGCGTGCACACAATCAGCGCCGCTTTCGATACGTTGCGGCACGCTGTACCGGCGTACTCGCACTCGCAGAAGCTCTCCAAACTGAGCGTGTTGCGCATTGCGTGCAGCTACATCATGACGCTCAACCACATCCTAGACAATTCGCCCGAGGTCACCGAGAGCGTTGATAACGTCAGCCGCACCATTCAGCGCGAGGGTAAGCTGCGTAAGAAGAAGGACGAATGAGCGTTGGACGTGACTATGTGATGACGTTGGCGATGATGTTGATACCTCTCTTTTGCATCGTATGCATCGCATCTATGTTCCACGAATGCATACACATGGGGAAGCGCTTCGATTGAATAGTATGCAGCGTGGTGAGTCGCGAGGACGAAAGATGTTGTCGACGCCACATTGAAGCGTCTTAATTAAGACTTAATCGGCTACTGCATTTTATTCCTAGTAGCATTGGTATTGCCGTTTATTTTGTACATATAATTGAGGCAGTTTGTAAATAAAATATTTATTATTCCATTCTCTGAATTTCCTATGCGCATCCATATTATAAAGGACTCTAGCGTTCGTAGGAATTAATTGAAGAGTTTTGTTTAAAGAGAAATTAGATCAAATTCAATTTTGGAATGAACTTGTCATGCACGTTGGTATTATTTATTTGCTTGCTTGGTCAATAATTGAAGTTGAACTTTTTTAGGTTCAATTCCTTTGTTTTCATTCATTACAACGCTGTTGTGCTGAATTAATTTTTGTACGCTTCAAAATGGTTAAACAAACGCCTTAGTTTATTTTCGGGTTTGCTAACCACAGTGACACATCGAATAATGATGGAAAGTGCGTAAATGTCGATAGTCCACACGGTATTCCGGTGAGTCGTATATGACTTAAGTAGTGTTGATAGTATCGTCAAAATTTGCTATAAAAATTTGTGTTTCATTGCAATTTTGCTATTTTTGGTCCAACAAAAGGACAACAAAGTAACCTATCGTCCAATCGAATCGTGCGCGACGGCGTTGGAAAGCGCAATTTTTTGGCATAAAACTTGCGATTAGTTCGTTATGATTTTTTCGTATCTCCGAAACCATTTGTTCAATGCGAACGTTCTTTACGGCAATTGAAAGAGAAACTCCCGCGCATTGGTATAATTATTGTTTGTAGTTTAGCCGCAATATGCAATTTTGAATAACGTGTTTGACAATGTTTTCGATTTTTCGTTAAGAAAACACCCCCAATTTCACCGATGACTGCGACCGTGGCGCCATGCTAGTGCAGGGGTTCTGCAGCAAAACAAAGCACCACCTCAAGGTTTCCTCCCCCAGGCCACAGAATACTTCTCTATGCCCCTATCCACTGCAGGCAACTATATGTAACTAGGTGGAAACCCCAATTTAAAATTGGGGGAGTAAATATAGAATTAAAATTTCGAAAGACGGCGTGCTGCTGCGAAGCGCAATTATCGACATTGGAAATTTTGGTGTATATTGACTATTTGCGATTTTGCCATTACAAAATGACCCATATCCTCAAAACGAAGGGCTGCCCGCGGCAAACCGGCTCGTGGCAAGGAGTCCCACAGCGAGTTGGCCTCGGCGCGCCGGTAATACCGGGCGCCACCTTAGGCGCCACCGGCGCCACATGCTGCACATGCTTGCCACCACTCGCCACCATCTCGCCACCGTCGCCACCGTCGCCACCAGTCGCCACAGCCCACAGGCCACAGTCATTCGAGCACGTGTTTTCCCCTTTGTTTCAATTTAATTTCTTCATTTTAACGTGCACTGAGAGATGGATGAGGAATTTGAGAAGCTGCCGGCAAAGCTGGTGAGTGAAGAGCGCCTCGCCGCACTCGCAGTGGAACTCTACGTAGCCGGCGTGATAAAATTTGGTAATTTCACCACCAAGAGTGGCATTCAAACGCCGGTGTATATTGACTTGCGAATTCTGGGTGGTTATCCCATGTTATTGGTAAGTTTCTATTTCATGTCCTATTCCTTGCGTAATCGTGGTAACCGGCTCACTTGCCCGTGGGTTACAGAATGGCCTTACTGACATACTGCTTGACATGATGGTCGAGCTGAAGTACAATGAGAATGACCAAATTTGTGGAGTGCCTTACACAGCTCTGCCAATTGCAACCATCATGTGCAATAAGGCCTTGGTGCCCTTCGTGTTGCGACGCAAGGAAGTGAAGGCTTATGGCACCAAGGAGCAGGTTCATGGTGTTTACAAGCAAGGGCAGCGATGTTTGATTATTGAGGATGTTGTTACATCTGGCAGCAGCATTATAGGTAAATGATTTCTTGTGTGTTAATATTGAATAATTGTACATTTATTGGGTGGGTTGACAGAGACCATGAATGACCTGGAGGATGTTGGACTGAGAGTGGAGGATGCCTTTGTGATCATCAACCGGGAGCAGGGAGGAGAGGCCGCCTTAAACGCCCGCGGTGTAAAACTCCGCTCTGTTTTTACACTCACCGGCCTTATGTACATTCTCACTATAACTGGCTGCATTCCGCCGGAGAAGAGTGCGAGCGTGAATTTGTACTTGTCGACCACCAAAGCATCAATCAAAATCGAGCCCGGCTTAAATCGACTGCGGATGCATTTGGAGGCACGCGTCCAGCATGCCACCACCGCAATCGGCCGCAAACTGCTGCAAACGATGATCGCAAAGCAGAGCAATCTCTGCGTGGCCGTGGACCTCACCAACGTCAACCATCTGCTTGAAACCGCCGAGCAGGTGGCGCCGTTCATTTGCTGCCTCAAGGTGCACGCCGACATCGTGGAGGAGTTGACGCTCAGCAAGTGCCAGATGCTACAGGACATGGCGGTCAAGTACAACTTCCAGATCATCGAGGATCGCAAGTTTGCCGACATCGGCAATGTGATGAAGGAGCAGCTCACCGCCGGCGCGCATTACATCGCCTCGTGGGCGCACTTGGTGACAGCGCACTCCATCATGGGCAGCTCCGGCCTGAAGACAATGAGGAACGTTGCCGAGGCGATGGGCGTGTTTCTGGTCGCCGAGAGCAGCACAACCGACAACATCATTGACGCAACGTACACCGGCAATACGTTGAAGATGGGGACCGAGAACGCGGACATCGTCGTCGGCTTTGTCTGCCAGCAACCGCTCTTCGTCGACAAGCCGGGCTTCCTGCAATTGACGCCGGGCGTGCAATTCGCTGCTGGCACGGGAGACGGGATGGGGCAGAAGTATCGCGCGCCCGACGAGGCAGTGCATGGTGGCGCCGATATCGTGGTCATCGGACGCGGTATTGTGAATGCTGACGATCCGGCAAAGGTGGCTGGAGAGTATCAGGTTGCATTGTGGAATGCGCTCATGCTGCGTATGGGACCAGGTGGAAGCAAGAACTAGGTGACGATTCGCATAAATTCCTCGAATAATGTTAGGTTTACTTTTTAGTTTTAGTTTTTTTTGATAAGATGCGAAACATCTTTGCTGTTCTTGTTTGCGAGTTTCTATTTTTCTATTTCATATACAACTGACTAATAAAATGTTCTTAAAATAATTTCAGAACGTTCTTGTCTTTCATGTTTATCTCATGCATGTAAGAATAGAAATTTGATTATTAGATACGATTTTACAGTTAATTATGCTTGAATTCGGGCAGGCAAAACGCAAAGGTTTGCCACGACCCAAAATATTAAAAATGCATGAACTGCGCGAGCAAATGGAAAGGAAGCGAAAAACAAACATGGCGTCCTTTCGGGGTGATATCCTGCCAAGTCCGCATTGCCATTTTTTTTGCCCTTGTCCCTTCGCCATTCCCTTGGCTTTGTGGGGCGCGTTTTTTTTCTTCTGCGTTTCATGCGCGCATTTTCCAGCTTCGCGCCGGTTTCTTCATCGGCGACTGCAATAGCTGAAACGGAATTGTTAATGAATACGCATCTAAAAATAAATTCGTAATCTCCGCGCCAGGAGATCGCGGCGAAGTCGGTGCACATTTTTCCGCTGCGCGATTATTAGGCAAATATGTGCATGCGCGAATATTCATTAAACTTGTGCATATTTTATAAGCGCTTATTACGAATACGTCTGCGTCTAGCCGTGCGCCTACGAGGGAGCGAGTTCTTCGATATTTCCATTGCGCGCCCAAATAACTTTGGCTCACCTGGCTGCGCTGCCACCACTCATCGCACGCGCGGATAATGCAATGGGCATTACTCGCAGGTATTTACTATTCTTTACTGGTATGCCCAAAGGATATTCAAGTGCCGTGCACTTGCGTAGATATTTTAAAAAAGTTGACTCATTTCTACCAGAGATATATTTTTGAACTTACATAGTATTTCCTGATGAAATTTATGCGGTTATTACAAAACAATTAAAAAGCAACAGCAAATTATTCCATTGCAGAATTGACATTCAAACCACGGCGCATTCATTGTGTGTAGGTAGAGATGTAGACTTTTATACGGTTGTCGAGATGTATTCCTCCCACATGCATGATGCACTCGACATTGTATGTGCGACTTTCGGCCCCATGTCCCATGCAAAGTGGATGTCCCGCGGGAGGCGGCGACGACGACGACGACCTGCTACACACACGCGGTGCGCTGCATTCTAATCAGGACGGACATGCGAAATGTCTTATCACGGACGCGCTCGAAAGACGCCTCCTCCTCTTCCTCCTCCTACCGCTCAGCCGCCCTTCAGCATCAATGATTCAAACGCTCCAGCTTCCCCAAATGGAGCACGATGACGAGAGATGAAGAAGACGTCGGCGGCGACGGCGATAGAAAAAAGTCCCGCTGGCTCCCACCCTCCCCCCATCCGACGCTACACGTGCACTTATCCTTTTACACAATTTGCGATTCCAATAAGGACGCGTGTTATCTGGTCGTGTACGTGGGCGCGCAAGCGGTTAACGTGTGTGACGGATGCGCGCGGGGAATTCGCATAAGTTGTACATGGGTAAAAGGACGCTGCGATATTCGCAAAACAACAACAGCATCATTATATAACAAATCATTGTTTTATTGGATACTGTTAGATCTGGGGCGTGCATCATTAAAGCCTTCTTCCTCCCTGCATGGTAATCACCACCTGCGAGAGGCGGATAAGTCGGGCGTCGGCAGATAATAGAAAATCCTTAAATCTGCCTAATAAAATGTTAATGCAGTCGTATAACTACCATATACGGCAGCGATGAATGTCTAATCAGCGCGCGGGCGCGTAAGGACGCGATCATTAATTCAAGAGGCATATTGCTAGCATGCGCGATCCCCTTTAGCGCGCGCGCGGGCGCGTAAATTCCAAACAAGCGTAAGCTTTTTAGATCCCGTACAAAACTTTCCGCCTCTAAATATTCAATTATTCAAAGACGGATTTTTTGCCGTTTTCTTGATAGGGTTTTTTGAGACACCTCACACCACGGCGCGAGCCCACGGGTACGCGGGGCGCGCGATTGAAAAGGGTTGGCTGACAACACGGAAGGGAAGGGTTTTTCCGATGCGCCTCTGACCGATAGTAATTAGAAAGTTGGCCGGTGGGGCGCACACACACCCACATGCGGTAATGCTCCCCATCCTTCGCTCCGCGTCACTTTGGCAATTTTGTGCTAGCCCACCCGATACGCTGCTCGGCCGGCCGACGAGGGGGTGGCATTGAACTGAATAAGTAATCGCTTAGCGATGCGAGGATACGAGTGTACAGCGAGAGAGAGGGAGGATTTTAATAAAGTACCATCGAATGTGATTGGCGAAAAGTTAGATATGTGCATAAAACGCGGTGTGATTTCGTGGCGCGTAGAAATTTTTCGCAAAATGTTTGCGTGCATTATTATTATCAGCGTTGGGGCTGCGATCACAAAGTGTAATCGTGCTAGCGCAGCACATGGCAAGTTAGCGCGCGCCGAACTTTAACTGCACGGTGGGGGCGGTGGCGGCGGCGGTAAACGGCGGCGCGGCCGTAAACTTTTCGAAAACTTAATTTGCCTGCGAAGTCACTTTCGGAGACACCTCCAAGTGTCACCCCCAATTAGAAACAATTAACTAAGTTAGTTGCCATCGAAGACGGCGAGGCGACTGCCTGCCTGCCTGCCTGCCAGTGGCGACGACACTCTCTCGCTGACACGTTTCTATATTTTGCGAGCGTCTACAGGGCGTCGACAATGATTGGCGGGCGCCGGGAGGCGGCAGCAAACACACTCCCGCTTGCGTCGACATTCAATAGCGCGACAATTTTCTGCGTCGTTTAGCCGGCGAGCGTTTATTTAAGGGTGTGCGGCTCTATGCGCAAGTCAGCCGTTGGCTGTCGGCGAAAAAGTTTCGAGACTGGCTCCCAACGCCCTAACGACAAGTAGTTCGGTCAACATTTGCTTGCGTTTGATTGCGTGCCCCCTTTTTTTATTCCTTGCCGAGTATTGTGTTGTGCAGACTGACATCGACTTGACACGACTTGGCACATCTTTTAGCTTTCTATTGAACCAAAAATTAAAACTGATAGATAATGCATAAATTGCTTGATTTTCGCGCCACCCGCAAATGGAGTGTGTGGGCAAAGTTTTACATCGCGTGCACGCGCCTGCCCGTCTCAATTTGTATTTGCTTCTTTTAAATAATTGAGCGAATGTCTAACAACTCGTGGGCTGCGTGCTGTTTTGCCCTCCGTGCAGTCGCACGTGCATATTGTGTGCACAACTAGCTGGCAACTCTTGCATGCGATCGAATATGTGTGCATGAGGGGGTGTGTTGAATGTTTTATTAAAAAGCGGGAGGCGCGGCTGCGCATGATGAATTCGTTCGTTGTCGTGAAATCGCGCCGATTGGCAATTAAGATCGAACTATAAATTTCGCAATTTAATGCGCTGTGCGCGCCGCCATCGCCGTCGCCGCCGTCGTCGCCGCCGCCGCCGCTGACCGTGGAGCGTATATGGGTACGCTCGTAAAACTAGATTAAGAAAGATCTATATACTTGCGTCGGCGTCGACGCTGCGCCTGTCGATGGCTAAATAAACAATAAATTTACGATTTTTCTAACGCGATTGAAACTCGTAATCTTAATGGTCTCCAAGGTGGCGCATTCGGGGCATTCGCCCTCTGTTTTACTGCTCGTTTTAGGTGCATGTATGACAAACAGAAAAATAGAAAATTCAAATCGTAAACGGTTGCAACAAAAATAAAACAAAACTTGACGTGTCGCATTTCACTCCGGAGAGACTTTTCGGTTAAAATCCATCTAGTTAGTGACTGTTTCGTCACGGAGATGTGCAGCGAGGTAATCATCGATTCGAATCATGTAGCAGTTGTAAAAAAGCGGAAGGGACTGGGACAATCATGAGGTGGCAGTTAAATTTGGCCATACGGGGGTGCGGGTGGACACTTTCTAAGAGCGACGCTTCCGAAGGCGAGCGCTCCTGGCGCCCAGGGGAATGGCTGACCGTCCACGTCGGCCAGCTGCGACCGGATCGTTGGGCCATTGTCTCCAACTTGCAGTACCGACCGCCGCTTCGCCGCCCTTCCATCCACCCGAAAGGTCCCTGGCGCTACCCGTATGCGTCGGATTGAATTAGGATCAATTCGACTTATCGACTCGGACAAATTGATATCAGTCCAATACGGCCCGAATGCGATCGAGTTGAATACGCTTGCCTGCAAAATTTCCGAGGTGGCCACTTGTCCAAATTCGTGAAATTTCGTCACGAAAAACCATCCGACGCGGATCCGGATCCAGCCTGGCGTGTAACATCATTAAATCGCGAGCTAATGACGGGCTGGGAGACGCGCGCGCTCGAGCTAAGAAGCACGTCGGCTTAATGAATTCGCGTGCGCCAAGAAAGGACTCGACGCATCAGACACGTTGCGGATTATCGCAAGCACGACGCTCGGCATGGTTGGCATGGTGGCGTGTGCCACCACGCGCCCTTTGTCCCTCTTTCCCACTGGCACACCATGCCGGGTCGACGTTAACGAGACTACAATTTTTCTCGATTCTTTACAACGCGACGCACACTCACTTGTCTTTTTCTTCTTTGGCGCTTTGTTTCACGCCGCATCGTCGGATCGACGTCGTTGGCGACCGGCGCCGGCGTTCCGGATTAGAGGAATTAGCGAATTTTAAATTGGGAATTCAATTTCCATTCGTTTTGCGCATCGCTCGTGGAAATGACGTGAACGGATAGCTGCCGTTCAGCCAACAAACCAGCTGCCGTGTGAAAATCGTTTTCTTTTCCTTCGCTTCCAGCGCTTTGTCCTCCCACCCTGTTGCCGCTAGCGCCCGTAAAGTTGTGATTGTCACGTTATTACATTTTTAAAATGCGTAAATATTTTCGAAACGGCGCGCGCACATCAATCTGCGCTGGGAAGCGGCGGCGCGCTCGCCAGCAATATGCGATTTGACATTTAACGTTGATGCGTCTTCGGGGACCAATTTGCCCGGCCAATCTTTTAGACCCCTCCCGTCTTTTTTAACACACATCGCCCGCCGACGCCGACGTGCACACATACGGTCATGGAAATGGGATCATAAAAAGATGTAGTGCGAACACGGTGCGAATTTCTGCCGCGCAGAAAGGTATTTACCTCGATGGCGAATTAATTTCTGCAAGCAAACCAACTCATACAATTAATCAACTCTTATTAAAAGATTTCATTTTTCTCTTAAATATTTATTTGCTTCTGGAAGGGTGGAATAAATGCGACCCTGGTACTGCGAAACAAAGGACGAGTAGCCTCGATAGATCGAAGAAAACGTTCAGTATTAAAGTATGCGTTCGAGTAAAGTTCGTCGGAAATTTAGGGGTTACATAAATTGAAAAAGTGGCGTGCTTTATTGTCGCGCGGTCCTGTTTTACCAGCCGCGATAAAAATCTCTCGCTTGGGGGGAAGAGATGAGCCGATTGCGCTCATGGAGTTGGGGGGCAAACAGCCAAAGGCTTTACACAAGCCAAATCTGTATTGGAAATAAATTTTGCCGACTTTTGATATGCGCCAAGCTGGGGGGTAAGCCAGGAGGAGGAGGAGGAAGACGGCAATCTATAGCTTCCCCATTTCTCCCCGTCTGCTGACAACAATGTCCACGAAGCTGGCCTACAATCTCTTCGATGTGGGTTACGAGAAATTGATCATAGTCGAGTGCAAAATTCCAGCGCGCGGATATTCAATGCATTCGATTTATTATGCCACCGATTTTTGGGATACACTGCACGCGTGTGCGGCATTTCGCAAATTATTTTCGCTTCCACCCTTCTTCTCTCGTGCGAAAGCGCGCGCCGGTTCCTTTCCACGAAAGTTTAACGCCCGCCCGCCCGCCGCCTTCATCGTCGTCATTAAACTAAATACCCTATTTTGCACCTCTTTTCTTAATGCGAAACGGGTGCGAAAGCACGCCACCCGCGTCGCGCGCACCCTCGCGCTCCTTGTCTATTCAATAATGCGCAATTTGTCACATAATATTCGCCGGCTGCTCCTCTCACTATTATATTCGGTGTAGGGGGGTGGAGGCGTGCGAGCGAGCAAACGAGCTCTCTCACCCCCCCCCGCGCACGACGGCTTTTTCAGTCGTGCGCGACTTGTTTCAACCCTATCTTCGCATCATCGTCATCGTCGTTGCCGCCCTAGCGCGCACTAGTCCTGGCGACACTAGCCTGCCGGTTGCGACACTACCTAGCATCCACGACTTTACACCCCCACCCACCCGCGCGCGCTTGCGCCAGCCGAAAAGCTCCCGTTCGAAGAGCTTAATCCTTCTTGAAAACGCTCCGTTCTAATCCCGCTTAAAAGCTCTTTTGTATTGTTTTAACCCTTTTGTCTCGAACAAGGAGGATAACCTTTTCGCGTGGCGCGCGCGAGGATCCAACCGACGGACCGACCGAACCCGTCGACCGCCCTCCGCGACGCTCAACTCCTCGGGGTGACATTTAGTCCTCGATATGTTATTATAACAAAGAATGGTGCACGAGTGCATTGCGAACGAACAACCCCTTTTTGCTCATCCGATTCAATCGGCAACTCTTGTTCTTCTTGCTGCGCGTAGTCTAAGGTTACATTATTTACCCGTACCATTTTCCCGCCCACACCACCTATCCACCAGCCCGCCGAAAAGTCAACGGCGGAAAAGCGTCGCAGTTGCAATGCGTAGCAGCGGCGGGCGTTAAATATTGTTTGACATCACTTGTCATCAATTGACGAACGTTAAGTGTCAGCAGGCATGCGCGATTCGCACTCGTAGCACGAAAATTGCGCGCGTCCTTTGTATTTAAATTATTTTCCAATAGCATCTCGTGCGTTCACTCTTCGCTCGAGTGCTTGCGAAGACGTTTTAGCGCTTAACTCCATCCATTGTTTTCACGCGCACACCCTTGAAGTGGTGTCGCGCCGAGTGCGCAAAGGTGGTCGCGATTTGAACGCGTCGGAGACGAGGAGAGTGCGCTGAATATTCAACAATATTCGTTATTGCAATGCTAAATTAGAAACGGCAAAGTAAGCCCAAGGATAATAAGCAATGTAAAAGTTATTTATAAATTTCCCATGCATTTTAAGGGTAGGTGTAGGTGTATGCGAGTCTGATTAGAGCGCTGTGCGCACGCGAAGGCGGTTATATGTTGGCCGTTGAATGAGGCCGCATGGTGTGGCGGCGGCGGTTTGAGGCGAGCCGGCGGCGGCGGCGGCGGCACACCGATGGCGGTAGCGGTGGCGCGCAACGCGACACGGCAGCTCGATGAATGTTTGCGTGAAGGTTGGTCTCCATGCGTCGTCGTCGTCGTCGTCGGCGGCGGCGGCGGCGGCGGCGGCGGGTAGGACAATTTATTCGCGGCGTCCTGCTCTTTACCGCGCGCGGCGAGCGAAACGGCGCGCAAAGAAATCACGGCGGCGATGTGCGAGAGCAAGTAGAGGCAGTCATCGGTGGTGGCAGCGGCGGCGGGACGAGGGCCGGCACTGAGCGTTATAAGACGATGGGTGGGGGGCGGTGGCGAACGAAGACGTGGCGGGCGTGCGGGCGGACGGAAGAGAAGGAGCGACGTAAGACGGCGGCGGCGGCGGTGGCGGTGGTGGTGGTGGTGGTGGCGGTTGCGGGCAGACGCAGGGCGAAACTTGGCCAACGTTGCGGCGTCGTTTTGGGGCTGCGACGCCGATCGGGCGCGCGCTAATGCGCGGCTATCCTGGTGCGAGCGAGACGGCGCGCGCCGCACCAGAGAGGGGGGTAGCGCGGGGGCAAAAAACCCGAAAAGACGTCTTCGAGATAGCGCCTGCGTGAGGTTCGCTGCTTTGGTAAACCTCGAAGAAACGACGATGGTTTGGGGGAGTAAAAATCCAGCGTCTTTCCTGGTTGGCGGCGACGCCGGCGGTGGCGGTCTACCTCAACATGCCCCGCCTATCCAACACTCATCCCCTTTTTATGGCGTGCGCTCCCCTCGCCCGTCTTCGCCGCCCATGGCCGCGTTGCCCTCCCCGCCCGCCGCCCGCAACAAAAATCCCCCAATGCATTGCACAACCCTCGCGGACGCACTTTTATACTTCTTAATGTCGGATCGCCTCGCGTCGCGAAAAGAACGGCTAACGATTCGCGCGCGCGTCTCCGCACCGGCCACACACCACCGTCATCATCGCGTTCGCGTTCGTGCCTGCGGTGCTTCGCGTACTTTGCGTTTCGTGGTGTTTTACGTCGAACCGCCCGGCGCCTTCACACGCCGACCGCAAGTCACCACCAGCGCCCACGATCCAATTACGGATATTTCACACGCACGCACGAGTGACATGTAAGTTTGAAATTTGTTGCATAAGCTTTCAAACTAGTTTCAAACTTAAACGGACAATTAATATCCTTTTCTTATTATTTTAATTCAAATCTCATAATAACCGAAACCAATGTATTATCTCATGCATGATACTACATAATACTTGATCCTAATTGCTTGCTGCATTGGGTACGTGTCAATAATAGTTTGTATGTAACTATAATAGCTGCATTAAATTGCTGCAAAAAAAAACAGGCGGCATGCATCAGCTGATGGATGCTCGGCGCTGATTCATACCGATTTGAAAGAGCTCCTTCCCCTTGTTTTCTATCCGTTGATCACGTTCATGCACAAGGCGGGTGGTTGGCAAGTGAGGGCATCATGCTAGGCGCAACAGCTTCGATTTCCCCTAAGAGAGAGCTCCGAGGAGTTATTTATTAATTTAGAGCGGTGTGTGCCCTTTTTGATATGTGAGTAACGTATTGAATGACACGACCAGGACCTTTATTAACACCGTCAGAATAGTGTGCGCAATTTGCTTACGCTTCGGATGTCAAATAACGCGTCAAAATACAGTCGAATAAAAATCAGGCTCGCGCGCGTGTATTTATCACTCACACAAATCACACAATAAACGAACGTCTATGAAGCTCAATCAAATTTATTTAACAGTTTTCATTTTGATCGTCCGCATAAAATCGGCAGCGAATTAAATAATTACAGCAAAAATGTAATTATCATGGGGCGGGTTGGGAACAGGGTGGGCACGTGCGTCACTTTTCATTTGGCGGTGCATTCAATTCGGTTAGTGCGCGAGTGTGATCGCGATCGCGCGCGCGGGGTTTTTTTTTTGCGCTGAAAAACGATCGGCTGCATATTTTGCGCGCGCAAAACGCATTCGGTTTGCGTCGTTCGCATTATAACAACGAGAGCATGTAATTTGTATCCGGCCGAGAGCACGCGGACGGAGGTGGACGATTGTTGGTGGCGGCGCGACGGGCAGCGCGGGGCAGTGCGTGTGTGTATTGGCGGGAGCGCGAAACACGCGTGTGGCGGAGTGGCTGGTAATTAGGGAAAACACGCACGCGTCCATATTCGCGTCCGATCGCGCCCACGCATGTGTGTGGGTGCGTATGTAGCGAGTGGAGGAGCACTTGTATATGATATACGCCGGAGCGGTAGGGGTTGGTTGCGCTCATCGGCCGCGGAATATGTGTGGAAAAAAGTTAAAAACGGTGAAAATGTGTAGGTCCGACTGCGATACGTATACGGCCGCCACCAAAGCGCTAGAATGAATGCGAGCATTGCGCGGGGGTGGAAAAGGGCACAAGCGGTCTTCAGTTAGGCACGGTGCACGGTAGCGAGCGCGAAAAAAAAACAGCTTGCCCAACAGCCGCGCTCGGGGGGATGAGTTTCACGTGTGCACACTTTTGCGCCCGTGGTGCGGTCGGCCACCACCACATTACCCAGCGAAATCACAGCCGGTCTCTGATTTTTCATCATATCACCGACGCGGCGCGGTGCACGCGCGTTCGCGCTTTGCGCCCTCGCGCGCTCCCGCTCACGGGGTGAGTGTGTGTCTCCTCTCTCGACAACCGAGATATACATGTGCGAATTAAAAAAAAATTTGCATCCGCGCACGCCATCCAACCGACCGACGGCCAGTGCAAACGTTCGCGCCGCGCGTCCACATTACGCGCCAAACACGCGCGACACGTACACACGTCATTTTTTGCGCGCTCCGCTCGCACGTGCTAACAACGCGCGTGTGCATGTGCTCTCCTTATTCGCATGCAATCGTAATTAATAGCAAATTGAATAATTCGGACATTGCGTTGCTCTTTGCTTGCAGTTGCCCATCATCCGGCGAAGACAACGAAGACAAGCGACGACGACGAGGACGAGAAGGAGGCGGCAGCTGAAGCGCGGCAACCGGCGCAGAAGTGAAAATGCTTTGGTGTTTGTTTAGTGGAAGACTTTAAGTGTGCGTGCGCGACGCGGCAAAGAAGTTGAGGGTGTCAAGAACGAAAAAGAAGCGCCCGAACATTCGTCAAATTGTCGCTTTGATTTCCGTCCGAGTTCGTGCGCGCGCAAATAAAGAAGAATAATCGTTCGCATACGCGAGCGACAGGCTGCAGATCAAAAGCCTTTTGTGGTCCATTGGTTTCGCGTGACGACACGCTCTCCGGCATTCCACGCCGCCGAAAAGTTCGCGTAGAAATCGTGCGTGTGCCGCCCGAAGAGACAGCGGGCGGGAGGGGAGTAAGCCACCCACCCACACATATACAGGCGCGCTCGCGCTCTCACATCATCCACCCTGGACCGCTCGGCGCGACCCTCTTCCTCGCCGGTTGACGGACGGTTTTTTAAGTGCGCGATCGCGCGTCCAAAGTGTTTCTCGCATCTGCAGCCGCACCATACGCATCCGCGGCGCGAGCGCAGCGCGCCGTCGCCGACGTCTTCGCCGCGCGATGACACACGCCGGCCGTCGGTGAGGGGCGGCAAGTCGCGCGCGTCGCAGGCGATCCGCCGCACAGCGACGGCGAGCGCCGCCGCCATGCACCTGGCGAGCGAAGTGAGCTCGACGACGGGTGGTCACTATGATCGCGCTAATTTCGGCGGGCTGACCGCCGAAATGCTCGCCGAGCGCACGCTGGACAGTTTACTATCGGAGCATCCCGGCGAGCTGGTGCGCACCGGAAGTCCGCATGTCGTCTGCACGGTGCTGCCTCCGCATTGGCGCTCCAACAAGACGCTACCGGTGGCGTTCAAGGTGGTAGCACTCGGCGACGTCGGGGATGGTACGCTGGTCACCGTGCGCGCCGGCAACGATGAGAATTACTGCGCAGAGCTGCGCAACTGCACCGCGGTGATGAAGAACCAGGTGGCGAAATTCAATGATCTGCGCTTCGTGGGTCGCAGCGGACGCGGTGAGTGCGGCTATGGTGGGCTGTGCATCCCCCCCAGGCATCCGGATCCGTTTCCTACTGTGTTTTTTTTTCTGTTGGTCCTCTATCCTTTGCTACCGCGATGACGATAATTAATGAACGTCATTAATAAATTGATACTTACGAGGCGCGTGCTTAAATACATTTAAAAACGCCCTCGTAAATGCGTGCCTGCGAGGGTAATATTACGGCGCGTTCACACCATATTAACGAAAAATGAAAAATTGCTTGTTGATTTCAAAATGATAATGAAGGCACGCCGACGGCTGCCTCTCCGAGGACCGGGGAAAGAGGGAAAAAATCCGCCGGCACGTTTCAATGTTGTGAGGACACGAGTTGCGAACAATGGGGAGGGAGGGCGCCAAGTGGAAACATCGAGCAGGACGCGTGTGCACGTTTTCGCGCACCAGTGGGGGTGAGAATAATGATGGATTATGCAACACGCTTTCATAATGTGTCGGAGTCCTTAACAAGTGCGCGCCGCCCGACAACGCGCCAAAAGAAACTAGAAAGATTGCTCTCGATGTCAATTTCATTTCTTCCCCGACTTTTGATTCACTTTCCCCATTGCAATTCCTCCAATCTTGAAGCCTATTTTGAACGCGCATTTGACGATAAGAATAATTGAATTTCGATGGTTGCATAAATTGTGTTTTTTGGCAATTAATTATTATACAATTGATCGAATTGGCGGGGATGCGATTTTGCCGAAAAAAAAGCGCACTGTTTAAACTAAGCATTAAAAAGGTATCCTCGCCAAACGCGCTCACGTAATCCTTCGGGCAAACAGAAAAATATTTTATGCGCTTTATACTATTCGAATACGCATTTGTGCGCCCCGGCAATTTTTCGATACGTATTTTCGCACTGTTTGCCGACGACAATACATCAATCACATGCACGACGAGACGCGCCCCGTCGATCGCTGATCGTTTTTCCGCGTTAAATTATTATTGTTTTTGCTTTCGTTGGAATCGTAAACACACCGGGGCATTGGTGCTAGCGGGAAAGCGGTGGTAATCGTAAAAATTGCGACACACTACAGCACGCGCAATTGATGCGCGTGTAGTAGCAAATTATTAAAAATTAAAAAATATAGTCGTAAAGCACCCGATCCTCATACTTTCATAGGATATCAATAAATCAGGGATTAATAACGAGAGCAAAGGCACATAATTCACGAGATTAATGCCTTCCTCCCCATCGCATCGGGGCAAGCGAGCGCGCCGCGCACCGCGTGACTTAAATAGTCGAGTATACACGAGCTCGCACCACTCGCACCGCGTCCGATACCTTGTTTAATTATCCTTCGGGTCAACTCCCATCCTAACAATCCCCTTATATCCGACCTCACCTCCACCACCGCGCAACGTTTGTTCACCTATAATACGTTTGCTGTTTGCACACAACAAAGCAACACGCCATGCAAAATGCGAGGGTGTTGGTGGTGGTGGTGGTGGTGAAATGGTCTTGTAATATCACGAATGTTATCATTTTGCGATGCAATTGCGGCGTGCATAAAAAGAAATGATATGGGCATCTTATTTATGCGTGCGTGGGGGGCTCGTAAAGAATTGCGGCAAACCGAGGGGGCGCTCACTAAAATTAACTTCTCGGTTTCTTGGCTTTCCGCGCCCTCTCCATGCATGGTCGGCGCGCATAACCGTTGAATTTTGTTGCCTCCTCGAGTGCCAAATTGCCGACAGAGTGTCTGCTCTTCGACTTGGCGCGAGCACGCGATGGATACCACCAGAGAGACATAAATACGTTGGTTTCCCGGCTCATCAAAATAACTTATTTATCCACTCATATACAGTTGCCATGCAAATCTATCCCGGCGCAGCTTACCACGCTCACCAGGCGGGGGGCGGGTTGCTTTTGAAAACTATGCAAAAGTGTTGCGTAAATTCAAGTCATGCATGCTTGTCAAGAGTCAAGAGTGTTATTGCCATTCATGCTGGAATTTGCAAAAGAGTCATTTCATTTGTGCCTGAATTTTCAACGCCCGACGCCTGCGAAAAGCGTGCGGCGAACATCCGGTATGCGGTTGTCTTCATTGAATGGCTACCGACGGCGGTGGGTATAAACTCCTCGTATGTGCGTTATAATAGTTGTGGCGATCCGCGTTTGTTTGAATCACCCCCCGCGATATGTGCGCCGCGTACTCGACAAAAACAAGCAAGACGTGCGCCCCCGCGATGAAAACATTGTGGAAAAACAAACGCGCCCGGCGCGTCCTCGTCGAGATTACAAATGGAAATATTAATGCGTTTTTTATTCCGCGCTGGAGAAAGAAGAAGCAAAAAAACACACACAAGCTAACAGAAGACTATAAAGTGCACAATGGGGGGATGAGGACGAAGCACAATACATCGTTCTCATCCACCTTCTCCCAAACGACCACCTCCGCTTTTTTCGCTTTTTTGTTTCTGTGCTCAATGTCTTTATCGTCTGGCGCACGTTTTGCGCCACCAATTAATATGATGTCGTCTATGCGGTACCATATGTGTGTTGCAGGCAAGAGTTTCTCGCTGACCATCACCATGGCGACATCGCCCCCGCAGGTCGCCACCTACTCGAAGGCGATCAAGGTGACCGTCGATGGGCCGCGCGAGCCGCGTTCGAAGACGCGCCAGACGTTCCACCACTTCCCATTCGGGCCGCGTACGTTCGCACCCGATCCGCTCACCGGCGGGCTGCCCTTCAAACTCAGCGGTGAGTACGTATACTGCGCCCTCCCCCGCCATCCCAGTGGGAAGTCGCAATGATCTGCATTAGCGGCCGATCGCCGAGCGATGCCAATTCGCGCAATATTTGACCCTATTATTGTGCATAATCCGACCGGCGGGCGCGCGGGCGCGCCATAAGCGGATTAAATTCCGTTACCTCGTCGGTGGGGTGACGCGGTGGTGGTGGGCCACTCACCCATCCCTCTCATCAGCAGCGCTTATTAGCCGCTGCGCCGTTGTGATATCAACGCACCGACGGCGATTGCCTCCAGCCGCCGCCGCCGCCGCCGCCGCCGCCCCTCTTGTCGTTCGCGCCATATTTCATCGTTCGAGTGTGCGTTTCTATGGCGACTAAAAACGTATTGCCGCATATCGGTGGTAGACGGGGGGGAGCAATTGAGACTTGTAAATCTTTCAATTTAAAAAAGTTCATCCAAAATTATATCATCGCAAGGTTACACGGAACTCTGAAGGAAAAGCGTCTTTGTTGGCGACCGCGGTCGTACGCGCGCGCGGCGGCTTGTTGTTGCGTGCCGCCGCCGACATGCTCTCGCATGGATCGCCCCGGATTAATTAGCGATGCGTTCGTTCCTTGCTGTTGCGCATGTTGTTGTCGTCGTAGGTGGTGGCGGGCGGCTGCGGCATAACGAGCGGGCGACGGTTCGCCTAACCGGTAATAACGTCGGTCGAGAGCGTATATCGTATTAATCGCTAATTACCAATTAAACTAATTACGAGCGCGCCGGAGGATAACGTATGTTTTGGGCAGGCGTGCGATCGCACACTTTCCGCACATATTGCTGCATTTCACGCTCTCTCTCCCTCTTCCGCGTGCCAATCAGTCTGCTTGCGAAAACCGCAAGAGAATGCGAATATTTATTTAATTTTGTATTAATTAACGGCGCGAAATTGCTCTCTGGTGTGCGAATTTCGAACTTTCTACGGCAGGTGGCGCACGCTGTACTGATTTGCATGAATTTAATCGCATTGTGTTGACCGGCGCCGACGCTTGCAATCAGGCGCCGGCGCCACAACGCGCGCACACTTTTTATATGCAGCTATAGATCGGAAAAGAAACCATCTGCAAGATATGGCAGAAAGAATATTCAATTTGGTTGAGCGACGAATTCGGGGTAGTGTAGGCAAGGGCGCTCTCGTGCACAATGTCGGCAATTTGCTAAAGGAACGCAGTCATTAGTTAGGTGTCCGACACACGCGCTCACTGATTACATGTGCCGTTGCCGCCTCCCTGCCCTCGCCCCGTCAGACATGGGCGATATCCTTTCGCCCTCCCCCTCAACCCGGTTATGTATATAGAACGCGGCGAGGGGTGAGACTCTGCCCCTGCTACATTTTATGCTTAAATCTTAAACCATATGCCGCCGTCCGCACCTTGCACGATCAACAATAACAACAGCGAACGCCATTATCTCCATCGATAAGTATTATAGCGCTTATTGCAATAAGATTAAGACGATCATAATACAATTAGCGTAATGAGATCGACAACAAACAAACAAAAAACTGCTGCGGCATATAGAAAAATCTCTTGCGTGGCGCTTGTAAGTCTTCGCATGCTCGGTGTGGGTGGTGGTGGTGTCATGCACGCCTTGCGAAATTTGGGCGGCTAAGTGACTTGAATATTCGAGTCGGCTGTCGCGCGTGCGCTACATTACGTCTGCGCATTAAACAAGACCTACGAATGCAAAAGCTCCGCCAACGCGCTGCACCCGCCGCCACCGCCGCCGCCGCCGCCGTCGGTGGAAGTGTCAAAGCGTATAATTGAGTTATAACCAAGTTATCAGCGTAGACGTGAGCGAGTGCGCTTTGGGTCGTCGTTGTCGGCGCTGTTGTCGTCCACTCACCCCCAGTTCCCCGGCTTTCGCCCAACCAAACCGTCCTTACCCTCTTCTGCCTCCACCACCTTTCTTCTCTAGCTGGAAATAGTTTCGGTCGGTCGGTTTGGTGTGCGCAAAAGACGGCAGCTGTTGACGACACATAAGAACACGAACGGAGGATTCTCTTCCCTGCCGGCCGCCCCCTACCGCCCTCAGGAGCGTACAGGGTCGACAGCACGTTGTCCGAAAATAATATTCGCATCGCACGGGAGCGGCTCAATCTTTCCGGCAGGCGTGCTAGTGAGACGTCGGCTGTCGACTCCCCATTTAGCATACGCCAGCGTCGCGGCGGACACGTACCGGCTTAACGCGCGCGCCGCCTTTCCCTGTAACGAGCTGTAAAATTATTCATTACAGTCGTAAATGCGTAACCCCATCTTCAGTTAGATTTAGTTAAACTAATGCCCCAGATATATTCACGTCTCAAGACAAGCGGCGCGCGGCGGGCGCTCGCAGCATCATCACCGCCATCAGCTCCCGGGAAGACTTATCCCACACCCGCGCGCTTCTCCCCATTTCCCTAATGCATTCTCTTTCTCCTTGCGCACCCGGATCTTTATGTTTGGTGCGCGTTCGCACGTCCGCGCTCGCATTAAGGCCGAGGGGTGGCACGTTTGGGAGATGCCATCTTCGCGCTCATGCATCTATTGATGCATTTCCGGCATAATACCCATCTGTGCCAATGTCCATTATGCATGCGGATGACGGCGGACATCCAAATCGATTGCGCATTGTAATTAGCGCGCTGCAGATATAAAATTGGATATTTAATGCCCTCGACAAATGTTATGATAGTCATAAGCTGTTCTGGGGTGGCATGGAAAGCGCGTACTCGACGGTGTTTTATCGCCGTCGGGCGTTCTTGAAACCCTTTAATGCCGAGGTGGCATTAGTCTTAACCCCGTTTAGCAGGAAGGAACGTTCGTTTAGTAGAAGGCGGAGGCGGCGTTGCGCGCGCGCTCGCTCGCTGGCTGGTGGTAGGGGTGAATAATCACCAGGCCAACACCTCAGAGCTTAAACCCTCGCAAAGATAAATGCCACACCGCCCCCATATTACTACACCGTCGAGCCGCCTAACACCACCGAACGCGCGCGCCATCACCACACTACTACCCGCCGCGCCGCCATCGCCATCACCGCCCAACCACCACCACCACCACCGACAGCAGCAGCTCTCTCATTATTTTAACTTTGGAGGTATCTCTTCTTACACGCTCGCGCCCTTATGGGGCGCGCACGCACACCAAACAGGCATATGAGCGAAATAGGGTCGTCGGCGGCAACGGCGGCGGCAGGCGTCATGTCGAAGCTCTTAGACACTTTGAGACACTCGCGCGCCTTAATTAAATATTTTCACTCACGCTGATGTAGACGGCTGCCGCCGCCGTGCACCGCAGTCTCCATCCGCATATCCTTTTTCGCCTCCGCGGAAGCGGAGCGTATTGATTGACGCACTGCGTAAATACAAGCCGCCCCCCCCGCCGTTGTAATGTTGCGAAATAAATGTAAAACGCCAATATGGCAAAACATACTTATTACGTCTGCCGCCACCCCGCTCGTGTCACAAATCAAGGGCAACAACAGCGCGCGCACTTGCTTTTTAAAATGCCTCCCCCGGCCCGATATTGTTAACATGAAGTGGCTTAACGAAGTTTTTCCGCTTGCCGTTCAATACGGTGGCCGTGGCGCGCTTGTTACCAACACCCCACCACCACCCGTCGACGATCTTGGCAAAGTTTCGCTGCCCCCTTCTCGTTTGGCCTCCGGGTATCAGCTTGTGTTGCTCCTTTTTTAATAACTCCGTTTTGGGCGGGAGCGCATCAGCGGTATACGCTCGTGATAAGTGGAAGAATGACGGGCGCAGACGAGGAGGAAGAAGAAGACGTAGCCTGGCGAGCGCATGGAAGCGGTTTGTGAGGAGGGGTGGAAGGATATTTTTTATGCCCCACACCGTCCCGTCGTCCTGTGTGATGACGACGGCGGAACCGGCGTCTTATCTTTAAGGGCTACTTTAATTGCGCGAGAATCTCACTAAATTTTCGACATCCGCGCGACCCTCTCGATTCGCCGCCCTCAGCCAAAGAAGAGCGCGCGCCCCAAATTGCCCTATTTACTTTCGGTTTACATCTCGTGCAGTCGTTCATTTTTTTTCCACCCTTAGGGCGGCTGCATTTTTTGTGCGCGTCTGATCGCGGAGCGCCTAAATTATACACCCGCACATTCATCCCCACACGCCGACGTTTGCGATGTTGCGTACAACGGCGACAACAAGATTCATCCCCTTAAATGTTCATCATCAATATACAATAGCCTCAATAATTAATCAAGGACCTGCAAGCGCGACAAAGGAAAGATACGAAGAAGGGGAAGGAAGGCTGCGATGCTTAGCGATCGCCGATGCGGATTTGCTGTATTTTTGCGGCGCACGGAGTTTTTTTGCTCGTAATTTCAATAAAGGACTTATACATATAATATTATCGTCGACAAACAGGCGGTGTTTGCGTCAGAATGAAGATCGCATTTAGCGTGCGGAAGACGTCTCGCATTTGGCATCGGGCGGCGGGGGGATAGAGGAGCCCGACTTACAGACGCAATAATAACCTCCATAATCCCGCATTTCCTGCAAACAATAACTCATGCCCTTAAGACCTTTGGAATCACTCCACCGCTTCCGCGCCGTGCTACCGTATTATAATCTACAACATGCTCGCCGGAGATGCGCGGCGGGACGTAATAGCTCTTTGATATACATGCGAATATGTTGGCTGGGTAGAGCAAAGGGCATTTGAAAAATGCGCCCAGACGTGGCGTGGGGAGGATGGCAGGCGCATCTTTTATTTTCTGCGCGACATGTGCGCTCGGTGCGAAACTAAGATAAATGACGAAAGCAAAAGAACGCCAGCCAGCGCGCCAAAGAACGAAATCGTCTTTTGTGCATGTGGGTGTGTATGAAAATGACTGGTCCGCTGGCTGGGTGTGTGTGTGTGTGTGTGTGGAGGACAATGCACGACTGTCGTCGCCGGTAAGGAAGCCGGGGGAGAACCCGGGCAGAGTGAGAAAAACAAAACGGCGCGGCGCGTGGAGCGTTTGCGTGGAAATTGCGGAAACGTTTCGTCGACGCGCAAGCTGGATGGGAGGCGGGTGGGTGTGAGCGGTGGTAAACATTTCGTCGTCGTCGGTGGCGGCGGTGGCGGCGGCCACGGCAGTGGTGGTGGTGGTGCTGGTGGTGGCTGCGTCGTCGTCGTCGTCGTCGTCGTCGCGCGGCATTTCATATCCCCGCATTGTTTCCCGTAAGTGTGTCTCGAGGTCCTTGATATTTGCCTGCAACGCGCGCGTCGCGACCGCCGCGCGGTATAGATCTTGATAGTAAAGGTCCTTGCGGCGCGCCAATGAGGTTTGAGGCAGCCCCTCCCGACCAATGGGGATGTCTTAGCGCCGGCAACCCGTTCGCGTTCGTACCTGATTTTCGCGATGAGCGTCACGTTGAATAATCTCCTGACTTACAATACACGCCTTCCTTATAGCGAATCGCCTGCGTAATGATATCATGAATACAAAAAGATGTTCTTATCGATTTTTATCGCCTACCCTCTTTTATCAAATGTGTGCAATGGGGCTTGACAGGCACGGCGGATTTCTGCTTTTAATTTCAGGTATTGCACACCATCTCGCCGGACTTCCGGGTCACCCGCCCGAATGGGCGATGCTCGGCGCGCGGCATCCGTATCCGGGTGGGCCTTTCGTGCCGCACCATCATCCGCACTTTCCGCCGCATATGTTCGCCGCGGCAGCGCTGGATCGGCCCGCGGCCGCCACATCCCCGCGAATAGCGAATGGTAAACGGCGGGCAATCGATTCTATCACGCAATCCAATCTTTGTGTTGTGCCCTATGCTTGCAGAACCCAGCTCCACGTCGCTAGGACCCATCTCGATCAACTGCAGCACGGCGCACAGCACCACGTCGCCGAAGTCGTCGCCCACGCAGGTGGGCCTGTTGACGACGGCGCCGCTCTCACCGGCAGAGGACGACATCTCTGTGACAGCGTCACCGACGCCATCGCCACAGCCGCCGCCCGCGTTTCCGGGCGTCGCTCCACCAATGCACGCGGCGGCTGCAGCCGCCGCCGTCGCCGCCCAAAGCAGCAACAGCAGCCTCTTCAACAACGCGCTTGCCGCCAGCCTCTTCCTCAATGCGCCGCTGCTACCGCCGCCCGGACAGTGGCTCTACTCGCAATTCTACCCGCCGGAGCTCTCGACGTGGATGAGCCTGCGCAATCCCCTCGCGCGCGCCTCCTCGCCGCAGAATCCAGATAGCTCCGGCAACATGGAGCTCGACGTCGAGGATTCAACAAGTAACGATCACAAAGATGACGAGGCGAAAACGTCCAGTGGTGATGGTGGCGGCGACGGTGGTAGTGGTGGTGGTGGTGAAGGCGCCGGGTCGCCAGCGGACGGCAAACGAGAGAAGGAAGCGGAGAAGACGAATCAATCCGGCAGCGATACCGGCGCGGGCAGCGCGCCACGGCGGCCGCGCGAAGAGGTGGTCAACCTGACGATACAGCGCGCCCGGAAGGCGCCGCTCACGCTGATCAAGCACAAGGACGAGGTGACGTCGTCGGAGAAGAATCCGGCGCGAAGTAGTGCCGGCAGACAGACGGACGTTTGGCGGCCGTACTGAACTGTGTCGTGAATGTGTGGTGCGCGTGCGTTACGAATAAGAAGAAGACATTGAAAACTCTAACCGTCCCCCGATGTTTGTTTCATCATCGACGTTGCGCGCACGTTTCTCGATTGTATTGCTGTATATGACTTAACATTGATGTGCAAACCGCGGAATATCAATCTCTTTCACGCACGCAATGCATAAATATCCTTAGTACATTTACATAACTCTTATTAAATTTACAATAATTGTAGGAATGTATGTACAATACCTAAATGTTATGATTACAATTATCATTCCTAGGCTAGCCCAAGAAAATCACTACCTACTTAATGATGGCTGTTCATGAATTCTATTTGTAATAATCTTCACCGATTTGGAGCCGTGTCCAATCGTTTTCGATTTCTTATAAGCAATCCATCCACACAAGCACACGCGATGGAGTTATATCAGATCGCCTAATTAACGCAACATTGTACGAATCACAACACAACTGAGATCCAAAGGTACAGAAATTGTTGTAATTGTATATATTATAAATATAATGTTGTAACTATTACACACGACGTTATTATTTTGTTCTCTCGCCGTTGCCCCCTCACGCGTTCAATCGACAATCGAACGCGGTCATTAATTAACATCACAAAGGCCAAATGAACCGCGCGCGCGCGCGCGCCCGGATGAGAAGTGGATCGACAGCAGATGCCGTAAAAAAAGGGCGCGCAACACGAGACGTGCACGCTTAAAAACCGATCGTTTACCAATTTAGCCCCGGTGTGTTGCGTCGCCGCACCCACCCTCCACCCGCGCAAGCCGTAAAGAATACGGTGCGCATTTCTTCACCGTTTTCTTCCCCATTCGCGAACCCCAAATTCAATCCCTTAATACTCTTTGCGTGTGTATCTACATCGTAGGTGGTGGTGTCGAAGATTAGCTTTCACCCTCCACTGCAATTTGACGACCTCTTCGCCTCCAACCGGCCGCGGATAGTTTCAATCGATACGCGCGGTTTTTAATGTCGCCCTCTCCAGCATTAAGGTTTCGGTATTTAATTTCGTTAATTAGAAAGCGGAGATAATGCAGTGCAGCAGCGCCATCGATCCGGCGCGAGCTTCTTTATAGTTGCGTCATCGACTTTGACGACGCGTAGTTTTATTAAATATGCCTGCTTGCCGCTGGCGAAGGACTTTGAACCTCTGTAAGGAGATAGGTGTGGGAGGCGCACGATGAAAGGATCCTCATTAATTGTAAGCGCGCGCGCGCGCGCGCCATTCCGCGCACCTTATCACCCGGACAACTCCCTCCAATTCGGCAAAGATAGGTGGCTGGTACACTGTGCATAAGGAGTCCTCCACATTGCACGTTGATTCGCCAGCATCACCGACATTCGTCCTTGCAACGTGAAAAAAATTGCGCAATATTAATCAGTTAGTTATATGGCAAGTTACTCAATTTTTGTTTTGATGATGATTGCGAGGATTTTGGCATGCAGGTGAATTCGGCGAGCGCCCAGTACGCGAGAAATCATCGAAGGCTCGGGTTGCCATGGCCCCGTGCCTTCTCAGACGTGAATTTCGTTTCGATCTTAACGCTCGCTGAACATAAATATATCCTCGCCCGCGCGCCCGCCCGACAGCCGGTCGTGATTACAGGTGACGAAAAGGAATACGGCTCCAAGAAAGTCACCCGCACAACGGCCGCCCTCTTTATTGGCAGCTGCCTATGTGTGAGTGCATAGGCACGTGTACATACATCGCAAACGCCCGTAAGCAGCAGCTGGAGGCAAAGTGTTCTCCGATTTATAATGCGTACGCTCTGTCGCTCCTGTTTCGCGCACATCCTTAATTGCATATTTCACTAACAAGTGGCTCTAATTAGCTTCGATATGCGCTGCGTTACACAACGCGCTGTGATATTACTTTTTGGACAAATTTCCTTCTTCAATCACTCAATTCCTATCATTTTTCCAACAGACGTCATTCATTGCTGCTTCATTCCGAAAATTCGTACTTCGTTCGTTCGGGTCCTCACTTTAGAAATTTAAATGCAGATATATTTTTAAATTCGTTAATGGCCCGTGCGGCTTGATATCAAGTGCGTCGTTACGTTTTGATTGGCTGAATAATGTTGGAGCGCGCGACAACTATAAGCGCGCCCTCCCCCTTCGGAGGAGACGTGCATCTGAGACGGAAGCAGCGAACAGAAAAAAAAATGTAACGTCGGCGTGCGCATCCGAGAGAGGTTGGCGTGTCGTGAAAAATTAACGACGAAGCGCTGGCGCCATCAGAAGACTTCAGCATATGCATTATTGTGCCGCATGAGAAATGAGGACCGGTGCGCTCGCAAAAGAAGCATTAAATTGATGAAAGGTTAAATTAGACACATGTGAAAATCTAATTTGGTTATTTTGCCAATAAGCGAACGGGCGGGCGGGCGTAGGAGGCGACGGTTCATTTGTTAGAATTACAGTGCGATTCGCCTGCAGCCACATGCGGCGCGCATCCCTCACCCCCGAAGGGCATCGTGTCGAAGACGGCAGAAGTGCGTCGTCGTCCCTTTCTCCAAGTTGGCCTCCGGAATCGTTCTGAAGCTAACGAAGCAAAGCGCCGCAGCGGATCGATGCATTCCGTTATATTATGTAGCCCGTTTTGGTCGTGCGACGCACGCGAATCGTTTACGATCAATGCCTCTCCGCAAACCGTGTCCGCGCGCTCGCGCGCTCGTCTTCACATTTGGCCGCACGATTTTGACAGGAATCAAGAGGGACGTGTAATTCTCACTAACGCTAATTAGATCGAGACGCTCGGCACAGCGGCGGCGGCACGCAATCGGGGGCAATCGCAATCTCGTCCGTGGAACCGTGCCAGCCAGCCACTCGCCCACCCTCTCCCCAGCCTCCCCCCAACCCCCCGCTGCTCGCCAGCGATTGGTCGGCGGCTGACCTTCTCGCGCCCGACGAACGCGCGCCCTCCAAACTCAAAATTAATGATGGCTTTTATTGAAACTTCAATTTCTTGATTAGCTGGGATACAACAACGGCGGGCGGCAAACCAGACCCTTGCCTGTATGTGTGCGGTGTCTTCACATACGTATACAAGGCGCGCGTGTTTTGGTAAAGGAAGAAGTAGCTCGGTCAGAAAATCATCGACGTGAACAAATTGCCCAGAAAAGGCTTCCCAATCCACCCGGCATCCCTTTTACGTACGGGGGCGCGGGAGGGTGAAAAAAAAAACACAACGTCGACAAGCGCGAAATCGACACGCCGGCCAACGAGCGAGACGCATTGACACGTGCAGGCGACCGACCGTATGCGCTGGCGATGCCTTCCGAGACGCCGGCGCCGTGGCGTACGCCTGTGTGCGTTCGTTTTTCCTGATTACGACGATTGTGCCCGGAGCCAGTGTGCCGGGGTATGTGTGGCGGCGCACATGTGTGCAACCAGCAAAACGTGTCGGAACAGACACAGTTGGCAAGGTAATCTAATAACCTCCACCGAGAGCGCTCGGCTCCCCCATTTTCCGATATACATACCCCGAGACCGGTTGGTCCCGACCCTTATTGATTTAATAAAGGCATAATAGCGCAATTGAGACTTAAGCAATTTCGAATTTCCGCATACGGCAAGAGGGAAAAAATTGATACGCCGCCGACGCCGTTTTTTCGTCAACATATCACCCCGAATACGTGATTGATTTTATTAACATCGTGCCCACGACTAAACATTTGCACAGATTACATATGTGA
The DNA here is from genome assembly GCA_030264135.1 of Myllaena sp. GC000078. Lineage (NCBI taxonomy): Eukaryota > Metazoa > Arthropoda > Insecta > Coleoptera > Staphylinidae > Myllaena > Myllaena sp. GC000078. The sequence goes on along the minus strand of JARJDR010014165.1, from coordinate 13,985 downwards.
TATGGAATCGACTATAATAATCAATTGAGAGACAAGTAAAGCAGCGCGTCCGATCCCAGAAGCATTCTGGAAACACTTAAAATAATTGTAATTCTCTTGCTAATACCCGTAGCGTCGTCGCTCTACTCGTAACCCGTTCGCGCAATTCTTTCACCCCGAGGAAGACGCCAGCCGCCCCCCTCCGTCGCATCCGCGACTCGTGTGTACCGAAGCGTGACGCGCGCGTTCCTTCACGAAATCCAGCTAACCCTTTATAAGCGCACGAAAAATCCCGCGAAAAGAATTCGAGGACAATTAAATAAATGACGGGGAAGCGGAAGGCGCGTCGCGTAAGCCCTCCGCTACAGCCAATGGCTTCGGTGGGAGATTTAAGAGATTTGCGAAAGATTTAGAGCACGCAAAAAAATGCCTACGCGTAAACGGAGCGCCGCACGTCCAACATGAAGAGGAAGCTAAGGGGAGGAAGAAACACGGGGCGCCGGGAAAAATTAATCGTAAAGTGACTAATTGTCCGTGGGAGTGACAACGCAGCGAAACGATTAGAAGCGATTAAGAACGCATTGGGAATAGATGGCGAGATAGCGGCGGCGGCAACAAATCGAAAAAATGACGGGCAATTGCCTAAAGTGCCCCGCCCGTCTTCCAGCGTCGCTGGCCATCGTGGAGATATGATAAAGAACGGACATGTCCATTAGTAAATTGGCGCCGCTAGCGCTGGAAATTCTTCTTCGTGTTTTGTTTCCGAACGATGATGCGACACCCAATCTAGCCGCCTCCGCCACGGTTGATCGCATTAAATATCATGCGGCCGCCGCTCAATGTGTTGTTGATTTTTTCTCTTTTGCAAAAAAAGGTCCTCAAAGCCATAGAGGGAAGTAAATATATGGTGATCTCTACCTCAGCATGCGTACCGCACGGCACACCTTGTAATCTTCAGGCTTCTTTTGTGCGGCTCTCGCGCTCGGCGTGAGGTGTGCATACTACACGGCAACGGAAGAGATCCTTGTGGAAGTAGAGCCCTGCCGCTTTGATAGCGCACTCTCTTATAAACACTCGCCGCGCGCCGGTGAAAGCCAAAGCTTGGCGCACACGAAAAGGTCTTTCCTTTCATATATGCATATTCTGTGCGCTTGGCATCGGTGGCAGGCGCAAGAAAGGCGTCGAGGAGGACGGGCAACCTGGCCGCCCACCGCGCCGCCACCCTTGCACGCACGCGTTCGCTTCAGGTTCGCTCGGCGGCGGAGGGCGGTAAAAGCTCAGAAAGCCGGCTGAAAGCTCGCGCTGTTAATTAATAATTACTGACAAGTTGCTCTTCTAAGGACGGGGCGCGCTACAGGAAGATACAAACTGCCAGTTCAATGCGCAGCCCATTCGCATCATGCAAATTCGCGGGGTACACTGTTAAATATTGAAAATATATAACATGCCCGCGGGAAACAAGACTCAATATCGAACGGTTGTCTCTGTGTGGAAGGAAGCAAAGTAAAACCGACGCCAATTTGTGTGTTGCGTTCCACGTGCAATTTTTGGTATTGAGATGGGACCGAAAGTATTTCGGAAGAGGGTGGGTGCTCGCATCAATTGGCCGGACATGCAGGACACTCGACTCTCGACATCACCCTGGAGTATTATCAAACTGACCGTGCGATCGGGTCGTAAAAGTTATAGATGGACGCTGGAGATAATCTGCTGTTATGGCTTGTCTACTGGACTCCGTCGTACTTCCTCACTGGTCGTCTTCGCGTCCAGCGTGTGTGTGTGTGTGCGTGCCCAGCGACGCGATGCTCGGTGGCCGCGGCAGCAGTCTTCCGGAACGAAATTGCTCGAGTAATCTCGTTGCGAAAGCAATTTATCGGATTAAAGATAGCCCACTTGACTATCATATTTATAGCCTTCGATAAGTAAGCGTTTAAGTTTTGACGTATTCGAGGAAGACGCGTAAAAAACGCCACGCATACACTCAGCTATATTGGCGTAAAAAGTTGGCAAATTATGAGCAAAAGCATCCACCAATGGCGCCGCGCTGCTGATTACGATGTAAGGAAGGCAAAAAAAAAAGGAAGAGAAGCCTTTTGGCAGTTCCGACTCATCGAACGGTTGGCGGTGGGAAATTCGGAGATTTCGGGCGCGCCCTTAACATGTGTTTGTCGTGGCGCTGGGCCGCTGGGCGCGGATGAAGAACTCAAAGTGTTAAAGTGTTGAAAATTGCAAATTCACTTCTCTTGTCCGGTAAAAAGCCCTCGTGCGCCGCATTCGCTGCGCAGCCTCGCTCATCCGAGCGTCCGTCTTTTTCCATCATGCGCACGGCGGTGCGGCGGCGGGCAAGAGGGGATGGCATCGCGACGAACGGCCAAATCTACATCGGCTGAATTTTAAAACGAAACTTTTCCTGACGCTGCCCCCGTGGTTCGGTCGGCGTCGTTTTCTATCTGCTCCTTTTCCGCCGCCGCCGTCATCCGCCACTTCTCGCTCGGCGCGACCGATCGTCCACCCCATCCCCCCAAAACCCCCTTGTCAGTTGTCGTCCACCCCGCGGCCGTCGGCGGTCCATCCCCGAAGTCTAAGGATTTACTCGTATGTGTCGTCTCATACGTACGCCATTCTAAATCCCATTAGTCACCCTCCTATAAAGCATTAGTCGGCATATCCACGTCAGTGAGATAGTGTGTGCGAAGTGCGAATTGCATCATCAAGGATCAAGCAGATTGCACACACACACACACAAACACGCAGGGCAGTGTTTGCCACCGGACTCCCGGTCCGCCAAAACTAATCACAAGCATTGCGCGCGGGTTGCGCCTTCCAAACAAATTTCGCATTATTAAAACAATGTCCAGTAAACACTTATGATATATGCGCGCGGGTGCGATGTCGAAAACTATATGAGGAGGGCGGCCGGGTGCGCGTGTGGCGTCGAAGCGTGCAAGGCTGCATGGCAAGGACGAGGATAATTAATTAATCTCATCAAGCCACTTCATATCCCTTCCTGAGGATGAATTAATTATGAGGACGTCGCGCATATATTTTGTCCCGCCAAACGCGCGTCTGATACGCAAACACATTTACACGCATTGGGTATTTCCATATTTTCTCATTTGAATGCCGTTGGCGATGAGAATGAAACAAACGCGTGGGTTTGGAGCGTGTGTGCGGCGCGCAAAGAATTCATTTTGTACAGGCGCCCACGCGAGCGTGCGACATAAAGATCGCAAGAAACAAATTTAATTTTTCACTCGGTGAACACTGTGCGACCATCCCTCTCCGCCACCCCACCCTTTGCGTCGTCTTTGACTGCGTTAGCGCTGTTTGTGATTTTTGTTTTCTGCGGCTTTCGCAAACAAAAGAAGTAATTGCGAGAGATGCGTGCCGCGGCGGCCGTCTCCTTTCACTTCCGCTCTTGTTTGTGATGTGTGTTTTGCGTGTAACGGGGCGCATTTCACGAAAGATAAAGCAGAAACACAGCAAGAAGGGCGCAACTTCTTCCGGTGGTGGCGCGAGCGCAGCATTTGGCCGTCGACGCCGTCTGCGCGGAATTGCGCGAGCAGCGCGCAAATAAAATATAATAAAATCCGATATTGCATACGGGCCAGTAGACGTTCGCTGTGTCACAGTGGCAGGCGCCGAATCAATAGTGCACGGCTGTAATTCGCGCTCCTGGAACTGATGCACAATACGCGCAGATAACCCTTTCGCGCAATATAAATACCTGCCTCGGTTTGCGAACAGATATATGTATATCACTGACCGAAATGTATTCATTACAGCGTTAAATTGGGAAGCTTTGCGGACGGAAAGTTTTCCGGGCATATTTTATATGCGCGCATTTGGAGAAAGCAAAAATACGAAACTTCCAACTTCAAGGCAAACGAAAGTTGCATTGCTCGCGCAACTCTCCTTCCCGCGCCCGAAACTTTTTATTTTAATCAAATGAGCTAGCGTTCGCCCGCTGGCTCGGCGTGTCTGCATGTTTGAGTTTCGGACACGATAGATAGAGAGCATACAGTTTTCGGGGATGGCTAGAGTTGCTGGCAGAAATCGTGGCGCGTGTGTATCCCTTATATTTGAATTCCTTTTTCGCGACGTATGGAAAGCTAAGGCCCCCCTCACATACACGCATTCAGCGTTGTTTGTTGGCTGCCGTCGGGATATTTGCATTAATTACTCAAAGGACATGTCTCTCATCCTGCTAGGATCTCTCTCTATCTCTTTTTCTCTCTTTGTCCATCGCATTAGAATTTGCTCGTTATTGGCCAGCGTGAACGTTAGAAATTTAAACGCTTGTCTTTTGAAAAACGAAACAATAGAGGCGGTTAGAAAAATCAATGCGCGCGTGCGGAATGCGCTTTTAATTATAATAAAACCCAGCGCCGCGCGAGCCCACTCGACGCCCACTTCATAATTGATATTAAAAACTAATTTTCATCTCAAAGCTAATGCGCATAAGTGAAAGTGGATGGATGGGCGCGAAGGCGCCGGGCTACTAGGGTGCGGCGACGGCCGCCCGGAATGAATAATTTCGTTTCTTTGTGCTTCCGGCGCGCGCGCGCGCGCGGGTGTAAGTAGCTGACCCTTTATTAGGTTTTCGGCGCGAGGAGGGGTGGAGCGCGCTCCCCGCACGAAGGTCCGGGAGGGCATGCTACGTATGTAAAGCATCGAATGACCGGCACTTCATCTTATTGATGACCCTTATCTAGTAAATCAGGAGGAAAATTGTTAAGGGCGCGCGCATGCATCTTGTGCGTACAATGCCGCCGCCGACGGAATTGATATTCAATCGGACATGGGCACAAACACGGAGCCGATCCGTGTGAATTGCATTTCGAGGTGGACAATAAAGTTCATATTCATCCGGCCGTCGTTTATCAAACTTTCGCCTTGACACGGCCGGTTGATTGATGCAACACTGCCGATGCGACGCATCAAGATTCGCACCGATAATGCGTAATGATCAACGCTGGCTGTATTGTCACTCGCGCAACAATGTGCGGTTCGTTAATACTCGTTAAGGCATCCATTCATCAGGCGCCAATCGTATGTGCATGGGTGTGTGTCGTTTGCGCGGCGTATTTTTGGGTCGCTTTCCCTTCATTTCGTTGCATCGCAACGCGGGGGTGGGCGAATTGCGTTAATTTCGACTCGGGTAACAAGCGCATGCACGTGTATGCCGACATCGTCACTAATCAGTTTTGGATGGCTGCGGAATGTAGCGTTTAATGTCAATCCGATGTATGCGTGCATATTTCAATAATGCGCTCGCCGGCCAGCTTCAAATGAATAGATTGAATTGCGTGGCGCTCGGCGTCGACGAGCACGCCACCACCACCACCACCATGCCAATGTCATGCACTATTTATTATCTAATCATGTTTTCGCTGCTGACTCTCTCTCTCTCTCTCTGTCTCTGCATGTGCACACGTTGCCCCACTCACCAATTGCTGACAATGCTGCATTGTTCGGCGAGATCGTCAATTAAATATTAATATCTGATAAACTTCGGCCGCTGATTTCAGCGCTAGCCGCCGCGATTCGTTTGAAGATTTGGGCGCGCGCAAATTTCGCTCCGGCAAATGCGTGTACGCGCGCGGTTCAACATATCGAGTTGCGTTGCGAATATTTCTAATTGTGTCTGGCCGATGTGACCATTGCGCCCGCCGCGCCGCCGCGCCGGTGCGGACATGCACACGCGCGCGCGCTGTTCATTGGCCAAATCGCAGCGTAATCACGTTTCGACCTTTTACTATCCCGCACAGCATCATCTCACGCACACATTTGTGTCCTACCACTACTGCACTTGCTCCATATTCATACAACAGTGTCAGCAAAACAATTCAACGAGTAGTGCCGATGCCATTTCCCATTCACCGCCTTTCGCGACCTTTAAGACGTTTTCGATTAAGCCCGAAAAACGGCTGCACACTCCAAAGAAATGCCGATTGGATAAGTCGAAATTGGAAATTGGAATTGCGTGCCGTTGCTAGTATGCAAAGCGAATGCTGGGCGACGGGGGCTGAGAGCTTCTCCAAAAAGCACCCACATATCCGGTTTGTTTGATCTTCCGACCGGTCACCGGCGCAACCAGCGCACTTTAAAATCGCAATCTTAATTCGAAATCGATTGCCAATGGCCGGTCGGTCGGTCGAGTGATCCCCTCTCCGGTTACGCGCAACTTCGTCAAAGACTGCACTCTTTTGATCTATGCACAGACCGCCCCGAAGAAGCGCTCACTCCGTCTGATTGCCAATATACAGATTAAACGTGCAATTAGGCGCGCGAATAATTTTTCGCTCTGGGGTTTTTTCACGGTGTGGCGGCGGCGGCGTCTTCGCGCAGCGTATGGGGGTTGGTACCGCGCGCGGGAGGGGCGACCGGCTGTGCGAATTGTGAAAAATAGGGTATTTATATTGTGTGTTATTCCTGTTTGCCCTGCTGGAAACAGCTGTCGGGTTGAGTCAGCTGTTACCGACACCACCATCTTCGCGCCACCGCCCTGCAAAGCGCGTTAAGGCGATACCCACCACAGCGGGGATATCCAATCCTTGCATGTGAAAAGCTAACAACTCAAAAAAGAAACGGATGGTGCATTTTCCGTTTACATATTTGAAATCGAATCCGCTCAGCAGGAAGAAGGGTGGGATCACTTCAATTAATTTATTACGCGCAGAATCGATAAGTTTTTTGGGGGCAGCGAGGGCATGGGCATTGTTGCGCTTTTATAACCCCCTTCGCGTCTGCCAACAGCAGCAGCAGCACCGAAGACCACGATCTCCCCATCGCGGCGGTATAAATAACAAGGATAACAAACAAGGCGGAATACAATTATGCGCTCCGACCGGGAATGCGCGGAATTCTTAACGCGCCCATTCTGTCGCCTTAATTAAAAACTACCCCCGCCAGCATGTAGTTGCTGCGCGGCAGGCAACGGCGACGGTTAGCCGCCCGCCAGCCGCACGCATACACATGCCAGTCGCTTTTCTTATTAAAGTGTGTCTCTGTCGGGCGCTGCCATGGTCCTCTTTTTGTCGCACATATATGCGTTAGGAGACATTCCTGGCGCTTGATTTTCTAAACGCAGCCGACATGCACAACTCTATGGTTGACCGAATGCTCATTCTGGCGGCGGGAGCGGTTAGACGCTCTGCGGTGGTTTAGACCCCGACATATGCAAACTATAACGAAGTGGTGGGTGGTTTTGGTGGTGGCGCACCAACAACGTCTCCGCTGTCAATATCATCATCACCAGCATCCCCAAAAACGCATGTAATGAGAAAAAAACAGGCATGTCAACAAAACATGCCCCGGATACCTCCAACATTTTTATCCCGAAACTTTGGCGAGAAACTTTGGCGCCGTTTAATTAAAATTTATTTATGTGACCGAAAGTTTGTCGCATGCATACAGGCAAACATATTTTCCGAATGTATTCGGGAACCTCGCTGGTAAGCGTATGCTTCGATTGTCTTCGGTTCGATTTGGCTGCGAAAGAACAAGGCAGCGGAAGTGAAAGACGGCCGATCCACCACCGGATGGAACGTGCACGCGCGCCCACACACATGTGGAGGCGCGCGCGAGCGGACGAATCGCCGCTGGCAATAAAGTGGTTGCCGTGGCGACGCAATGCTGTAAGTTTCGAGACGAATTAGGACGTCCTGCACGGCCATGGCAGGACGACCAGCGTGCCAGCCGGAAGCCACCAACGCCAACCGCTCGCTCGCCGATATTTCCATCGCTCACCTGCGCCGGATCGCGATTTAATGAATATTTATTATGCGATTTTGTTTGCGATGTTACGCAGCGTGCAACGTGAAATTACGTGCAATAAAATCAAATTGAAGCCACGGAGGGGTGTGTGTGTGTGTGTGTGTGTGTGCTCCGATGAAGAAATCATGTGAAGCTGGTGATCACATGTATATGCAAATTGGAGGGGTCGCGGTGCATGCGACATAACATCCGCGTCGATGGCACGTTCGGGCGTCTTAAAACTAAACAAAGCGCAATCCCTTTTGCCGCATGCGCGTGATTGTGACCCCATGCGCCACGGCCCAAGCCAAAAAAATTGACGCCAGCGCACCTTTGTCGCCCTAATTTTCCCGCGATGCTCCTTTTCCTCCTTCCTATCAACTCGCCCCGGCATAATGGGGTAGTTATTTAGTCTCGTGTCGCATGCGACTCCCTCGGCTTGGCAGGCGAGCACACAGCATTAGGTAACGTATAAAGTATAAGGTGAAAGTAAACGTGCCCACCCCTCTCTTTTCCGGATTGAAATAAGTGGGAAAAGAATGGTGCAGCAGCAGCAGCAGCAGTAGCGAAAAAAACAGGGGCAGCGTCAACGACCGGGGAGCGTAATTTAGAGGGATGTCGGAATTAAGGGTAGTTTATAGGTAAACCAGCGGCGGTAGTCTTTAGCGGATGTTGCTCGGGGCGGTTGTTTTCTTAGCGCCGCTCCCTTAGCGCACAGCCCTTCCAGCCATTTCCGGCTTAATGCACGCGGATCGAGTATGTAAGTAGCTTGTTGGGCTTTTCGTCGAGGCTTGACGCAATATCGAAGCCAATAGATAACAATCGGGAGGGGAAGGCTGCAAACACATTGCGCGCATCATCAAGTATTGAGCAACATGGAAAATGTCGGAACAACAACAAAGTGGATGATTTTTAATATGTGCCAGACTCTTTGGCGCAAAGATGCTATGACAACTTGTAGCATGCGCGAGGCGTTGAAGGCGAAATAAATAACGTTACGAAAAAAAGCGACTGCAAAACGCTAGCGGTTTAATGTTTGAACTTTAAGCAATTTCGGCGTAAAGGGATGGGAGGCACAGGATAGGGGTGGAAGAGGAAGAACTGAACAATTTTCCTACATGTGTTATATTATTGCGAGGTCCGCTTGCCGAGGGCGTACACGCTCACCATATAAAACAATAAATCTCATACTGATAAAAGGGGTTTCGGCGCGCGCCCGCCCGCTCACTCGCGTCCGCTTACGAACACAAAGCGTAAACAACAAAGATGGAATTAGGGAAAAAGCGTCGGCGGGTGGTGGCGGTGGCGGCGGAGGAGCGTATTTGGGGTGGTCCTGCCTTGCGCCAAGACTGGCGGGCGCGCGCTTGCCTCTGGGAAAGGCTCGCACCCAACGAGCGCCGCCGTCTCTCGCTTTCGCCTTTCGCTGCCGCGCTCGCGCGCGCATCGCCGGGGGTCGAGCGACAATAAATCAAGACTTGGATTTAATTAAATCTTGCATTGAAGTTACGCGGGTCGCCGCTCGCCGCGCTGCGGTGCGCCCGAAAAGGGAGATAGAGAGGTCCTGTTGGGGATATTCGCCTTACCAGCGTATTGCCGTCGTTGGAGGATCGTGCCGCCACCACCACCGCCGTCGCCGCCGCCGCCGCCGCCACGCGCCACCGTTACCGCCAAACCGCTCGCTACCCGCCGCCGGGCGTCTCATCCTCACTCCGGGCACACCACCGTCACCGCTGCCGCTGCCGCCGCCGCGCCGTTGCGTTGCCACCAACGCCGACGCTCGCTCTCGCACTCGCACTGCTGCGCACCCCGCGCACGATTCGCCTTATTATTCTCGTTATAATAATGACGAACGACGCCATCATCGCGTTTCGGCGGCTGCTGTTGCCGCCTCGCCGCCTTCATAGACTGCCGCTCCGCTTCGGCGCGCCAAAAACGGACGCGGCAGGACGAAATATTATTGGGTTGTCGTTTCGGGGTTGATCAACGGGCGCTCCCCCCGGCCCTTTCCCTCCGCCGAAAGTAACGATACGCGCAAAAAGTCTATTAAAAATGCAATTTCCTTGTGCGACGCCAAAAGCCGGCCAAAGCAACATGGTGGAAGAGAAACATTGTCTTTGCGATAAGCGAAGAGGTCCGCGCACAAAAAAAGGGTTGCAGCGTGCTGTTAATATTTATTGGTGCGGCGCCAGCAAAAAAAAAAAACAATGGTTCACACACCATTAACTGATCCGCTTTGCAATTTTAATTGCGCCAAAAACAGCGGGGAAAAAGTCTTTCTTCTATGTTTGGCTTTGAATTATAAGATATTATGTACACAAAAACACATCGATCACATATTAAATATACGAGTTATGTAGATATGGTATTTGATATGTGACTGTGTGTTATTTTTTTACACTGTAAAATGTCGGGTGTATCATCACCCCTCGGCAGTGTATCAGCGGGAGTTGAGAGATGTGCGACGTGCGAGTGCACAAGACGGCGGCGGAAGAGATGTTGCGCGATCCATCGCTTCGCTGCATCGCATCAGTTCGGCGTGGCGCCGTGCACTAAAACGAAACAGGCTGGCTGGCGCATGAGGGGGTTGGTTGCAAAGCGAAATCAAACGGAACGACGCGATGGCATAGACGGGGGAGGAGCTGGAATATGTTTGCATACTTAAATATGCCCGCGATGTCTCTATACATTTGGAAGTCAGGCATATTCTAATATTTATACAACGTAGATCCATCTTAACGGCAACCCTCGCCGAAAAGGGCTTCTTCGATTTACTCCATCGCGCCTGTTTTGCATGCGACTTTTTATGCGTCGCGCGAGCAAACATGGATTATTTTTGCCGTCGCGCGACATAAATTCATTTCGGAAATTACCACCCACGCGTCCCGCCGCACTAATAAGTTTGCGTTATGAGAGGTTGATTTATTAGTACTTCTCTAATATGTAGTGGCAGTAGTTCGATGTAGTTGTAGTTGTAGTTGGTAGAAGGCAAGCGCGCGACGAAGACAGGGCCCCGAAGTCCCGATGCATCATTCGCCCATTCTTCATTGCCCATGACCCAGACCCAAACGCAAAGCCCCCCATTCCCGTACACACACATACACATACATATCACCCCCGCCGCCCTCAGCGGCAGTTACAACAGCGGCGCACAACTCATCCGGAGCGCGAAGGTTTCGGCGAATGATATATGGGCGAAGAAACAAGTTAACAATTGGACAAGGAAGATGTATGTGCCGATTGGTACAACATTTGAGGCTATTCATTAAGAACTTGCCGACTGCTGTCTGCCGGCGAAATAATTTCGCCTTGCCGCACATAAGGTCATAAACTTGTCATCGCCCACGCGCAAAACCAATGCCGCAAGGATTTTTTTCTTAGCGCGGCTGCCAAGATGTGCGAGGGTGTAGTAAATTCGCTGTCGCGTGAAAAATCTCGTTTCATTAACTTCGCGCACGCGCGCCGCGTATAACGACTACGCGTCTCAGGCCTATCATCGCTGACAGGCGGAAAAAACGCGGCGGCGGCGCGGCGGGGAGAATGTAATTGCGGGCGCCGCACACCACCCAAAACCGCCCCTCATCGGCCTGCCGCGCGCCGTCGTCGTCGGCATCGAACGTTTGCGCGAATGAATTAAATTAGATAAAGGCCAAAAAAATCGCGGCGCTGGGGGGCGCTTGATTCTTTTACCAAGCCTAAAATCCCCTACAACCGATCTCTACATAGAACCCGCCCGCCACCCCGCCGTCAACGTGTCGCAAACGTCTCGTCATCCTATTAAAGCAGTCCCTCTTCTAAGTGCTGTCGACTGCACGACCGTCTTTTATTTTTCTCTTTTTAATTAGATCACTGATGAGCAGCGATTGTCCTTTTTTAATTTGTATACTTACTATTTACGTGTTGATTTCTAAAAATAAAATTATACCTAGGATAACTGACTGTGAGCAAATGTAATATAAAATGGGCATATTACATCAAGTACAGTAGTCAATATTGCGATATCATTGATTACTCGCGTACGCAGCTCTCCGGAGGCCACCCACCTTTTTGCATCGAAGGGTTCAGGTCTTGATTTCTTTTGGCGTGGCGGTAATAATTCACGAGCAATATATGTTGGCCGTCCGCATACCGCACCAGCCATGGCAAGGAAAAAAAAAGTGCCGACGAGCACAAAAATAGGCATGGAAAATATGATTTTTGGCAAATGCGCTCGCGTCTTTGGGCGCCTCGAGAACCTGCAATATTCACGCTCATGCACGTTACTATGGCGTTTGCGAGACCCCCTCGGGACACACAAAATATGCAATATTATGGCCCAGAGGGCATAAATTGATTCCGAATTCGCGTCGGCTGCTGCCGCCACCAGCGGCATACGTACCACGTAGTACACACCCACCGCTGCTGCCGCTGCCGCCTATCGAACAAATCACTCGGAGCGTCAGCCACTCCGGTGTGCGATTTTCATGAAACATATATCGAAGAAGTTATTACCGACCAAATCTTCCCCTCGATGCTTGCTTGCTTGCTTGCTTGCTTGCGCGCATTTTTTTATGACATTGACGCCATACGCGCGACAACTTGACGCAAAAACCACTGTCGAATTGAAAATTAAGACGCGCGCGCGCACACACCAAGGAAGGGTGGATGCTGTCGGGTTTTCCGCCCACGACAATCGTTTTGTTGCGCAGCCGGCAGGAGGCATGAAGATGCTACCCGTAGCGCAGCGCAGCGCCTCGTAATAATTATGCAGGCGAAGTTGTATTTAGCGAAGGCAGCGCGCGTCCCATTAATTAGCGCAACTTTACCCGCGGGAGCGCTATGCTCACCCCCATCTTGCGCGCCCGGTAATATTAAGAAGACGTTTTCAGTACGGTAAAACGTCGGCGAAACGAGCTTTGCTCCGTGCGTTACCGCACCACCGCCGCCACCGCCGCCGACGCCACTCAGCGAGCCACGCAACCAACCTTAGCGGCGGCAAAATGGAAGCACAGACCCTGCCTGCTGAAGAACATTAAATATGCACGCGCTCCACCCCCTACCAACGTGGCGAATGGTTTTTTCCATAATTAAAACCCATTTGGATTCGATAAATTGCGCGGGCGTTAATTACTTAATGCGCTCGTTAATTTCGACGCTGACGCAGTTGCACCACCGTGCGCTTTGGCGAATCGAATTTTTATCAATGTAGGTCACATCTTGGTTGCGCGCGCGCCTGGCACCCCCGGCAGCCTCTTTGGGCATGTAAGTGTATTCGAGTTAATTCCCCAACGTGCCCGCACCATAAGTCCTTGCCCGGCGTCCTTTGTCCTCGCAAAACATGCCCTCTTTGTTTTCCATCTTGTTGATCGTATACGTTCTCTTTCTATCATCCCAGCCACTATTCCAGCAACAAATGAGCGCCAACCCCCGCGCCATCCGGCTTGATATATTCATGCCAACGTACGATCGCCATTAAGATTAAGACTCGCCAACATGGAACGCTTGGCCGCCACCACCTCCCTGCAAATGCTATCATCGTCATCATCGCTGCGAAATTAATTATATTTCAAGCGTCATATTTCGTCTAGCGTCGGCGCAAAGAACACAAAAAAACCTCCGAAATAAAAACGCGTATTTCCCCTCCGGCCGTTTTGGCGATGCTGATGAGGCATTTTACAGGAGGGCGCCGTTTCTTTCTGTAGGTGTTAGTTTGTTTAATTAGCGTCGGCGTGGCGCGCCCTCTGCGGAGTAATAACCCGCGTCTTAATTACCCTCTAATGAACACCTTATATTTCGCCTCCTTTCTGCCCGGAGGCAAACAGGCACGCACAACAGGCTCGTCTCAGACGGTTCTTAACATATGGAAATGAGAAGCGACGATATGCAATTTCGGTTTTTGATAGGAACATGACAAATTTACATGTTGCATGAATAATCGATAATGCCCGACGGTTGCGTTTGTCCGTCCGACCGACCGACGCCCGCGCGACGAGACGGATTTATTAGCGAGATTATGAAAAGCGATTTCTATTGGGCGCGCTTATACACTTAATGGAATGTTAATTATGATCCCAGCGACATAACGAAACGTCGCGCCGCGCCGGAAGCATGCCAACGAACACCCCAGGTAGAAATAAATATTGAAATGGAATTTCAATATTGGATGCAAGGTTGTATTTAACTTGATATATTGATTCAATATGTCAACTTATTCCGATATTTACTCTTTTTCGAAATTTCGTATTGATGCAATTATGTATGTGAATATTTTT
>JARJDR010014149.1:0-14184 GCA_030264135.1 Myllaena sp. GC000078 | reverse complement strand
GCCCTCTCGGCTTCGCCATTAATTTTCCATGTTTTACATTCATGTCCTCGACAATCGTAAACTTTGGCGGTCTTGTCACTGGAAGCGGCGAGCAAAACATTGCCTTCTAACGGGTGCCACTTCACGCATTGCACCTTTTCTTTAAAATCGTCATAGGTTGTCGTCGGAATTCCATTTTCTATGTCCCACAGAAGCACAGTTTCATCCACTGAACCACTGGCGAGAATGTGGTGGAAGTTTGAGTTCCAAGCCAATCCCAAAACTGCATCTTTGTGGCCAACCTGTTGAATGTTCTTGGTCAAATCCTCATCTTTGCCCAAGGAGTATGCCGGCTCTAAACAGTTCACGATGTCTACATCCCAGACGTCGATAATCGTCGACATTGAACCGATTGCAACATAATTTCCTGGCACCATTCCTGGTTCGAAATCCAGCCATTCCATGCATAGTGGAAACCCAGGCAGAAAAAGATCATGATGGCAGTATAATGAACCTTCGCTCTCATTGTGAACTATAATGAGTGGCATTTACTTAAAATATATAAAGATATGGTGGGTTTATCACGATTTACCATAAACTTCTAGGACACTTGCATCACCATTTACCCTGCCCAATAATAGTAAATTATCGGTAGGTTGAATAACATCATCTAAAGCTTCAGAATCATCGTCGTTAAAGTTGTCTTCGGCGCCCTCCGCCGTAATTTCGGCAATATTCTGCAGGCCAAGTTGTTCAAGACCATTTGTAACTTCATCTTCGTCATAGTTGTCCATGTTTAACTCGGCATCGATGTTTACTTCTCTCACGCGACTTCTCGATTGCCTTTGGGAAGAGGTAGACTGCTGTTGGGCCTGTTGCAATCGCGCGCGACTGTTCTGAATGATTTCCACCATCTCCTCCCTGGTGATTTGCACCACATCCGGTCGAGCTTTTGCCTTGCCACGGCCAACCCATGTTAAACACGGCACAAAGTTGAGATTGTTCTCGGAGTTTATTAAATCTTCCATATCCATTTTGAACCAAATTTATTTCAGGTTTTCTTATCACACTGCACTTCTCACGTGTTTTCTTAAATAACCTATAAATTTGTTATGATTACAATTGAAGTGTTACCAACTTTAGCTTTGACAGCTGGGTTGCCAACCTAAAACTAGTGACATCAGTGTTGCCAACACTATCTGGAGATTCAGGGTAACCAACTTAAAACTGGTGTCAACAGTG
The DNA here is from genome assembly GCA_030264135.1 of Myllaena sp. GC000078. Taxonomy (NCBI): domain Eukaryota; kingdom Metazoa; phylum Arthropoda; class Insecta; order Coleoptera; family Staphylinidae; genus Myllaena; species Myllaena sp. GC000078. The sequence continues at coordinate 12,963 of JARJDR010014149.1, read as the reverse complement.
TTGCCAATATAACGGTTTTGCAACAACGGTTTCTAACTAAATTTCAAATTTAAAATTCGAATTTAAATCATTTTCACATTTATATGCAATATACTAACCGACTTATATTAAATTCTCATACTATTGTTTCGCAATAACATGATTGATAGAAATAGAAGAAATAATTGTATCGTAAGTTTTGTGTAACTTTTTAGAAAAATGCAAAATGCAAAAGGTGTCTTGATTGTTTCGTGTCAACACGAAATCCAACATTTCCGTCCGAAAGATTTTTATCTGCCCTCGTCAATTAAAATCGCCCGAACTGATCTTGTCTGCGTCAGCGCAAGCTAAGCTGCCCCGTAAATTGGATACGAATTAGACGCCATCATTATATTATTAGTGCTCTCTTCTTTTCGTGCTGGCATTTTGGCAGCAGCCACGATTAGTGTTAGACAAGTCGACTATTAGATAACTCAAAATCGTGTGCAGGTGTTATGTCATCACACACCACACTCAAAATGTGGAAACTGTTTGAAATTTCGTAGCCAACTCATAATTGAATAGACGATCCCGGAAGAAAAGTTCAACACGGGCGAACGATTAAAACCGATTCCCTCGCAAACGGTGCGATGCGAACAATACCCACATTAATATTCCAAACGATTTGCATGTTTAATGTAAGCGATCGTGCTTCTTTTGCGCGTGGCATTTACAGTTCGTCAAAGTTGCGCCCACACTTCCTTTCGATTGGCCGACGCTAATCTCGGCGCGGCGCTGTTTGCGATCTACAAATTGCACCGTTAGACGGGCACGGAAAACAATGGGGCGATTTTCGAGGAGCGCGCACTATCGTGCATTCGATCCGTTCAATTAATCCATTCCACTCCAGATCCGCCAAAATCGCACGATGAGTTACACGCCCGATGCGGAGAAAACATCAGCAGTGTGAATCTCTCTCCGGCGAGCAACAATGGCGCGGCGCGCGCGCGCGGGACGGTGATTGGCGCGAATGAATGAGAAATAGAGGAGAAATAGTTAATGATCGCCCGCTCGCTACTGCTTGCCTGCCATTAGACGCACTCGCAATATAACAGAATCGTCGCATTACCTATAAAACACTGCGGATTAATAATGGCGCTTGGCGCTCCTAAATCGCGTAAGTATAGAAAGTTTTAATTTGTATTCAAATGCCAAACGCACATTGGCTGCGGATCTGTGAGTAAGTGGCATCGACCAAATGCTAGGCGATAATTAGACAAAGCTTTCTTTCCGTAGCGTTTGCATACAATAGAATAATTATTGCTTTACGTATTTCTGATTAGATTGGTGCTTCGGATAACTGAACGAACTTTCATCATCTGTGAAAATCATAAAACTTTTGCATTTTTTTTTGCCTCATCGATTCGGCAGGTGGAGGGCGGGTGGACGTGCTGCTAATAAACCGCAATAGCGACGTAGCAAAACGGCGTTAAACGACGTTACTTCTATCTGATTAGTTGGAAATTTATTGCTGCGGTACGCGAAACGCCGACGGCGCGGCAACGCAACCGACGCACTCACCACACACACCCTCTAATTAGCTGCTTCGAATAAGGGGGCTATCGATCCGCACGGGCCAAACATCGATCGCTCAAATTCACGCGGGATACATATTTATGATGCGCTTCTGCAACCGGAACGCTCAACCCTATCCAACGCGAATTATATTTTCGATTCAAATTATTGGGAATTATACAAAAGGCTATTATTTTTGTGAATTCACCTGTTCCATAGACACGTGTTGCTAATTTTGTTTGTTTTACTCATTTTTTGCAATGTAAATGAGTAGGTAACTAAATTTTCTATATAACAGTATTATTCCCACACAAAATCACATTCTCCACTAATAAGTACCTTAAGTGGACTTAAACGACGAACACGAAATAAAATTTCGGAATAATATAAAGAGCGTGATGCGGAGTTAATGCACATAATACAGTGGTTATGTTTGCCCACAGGTGGAACTAATTTTGCACGAAGCACACGCAATAATATGTATTGATTGGCACATCGATCTTTGCGGCAACGGTCTGCGCGCTTTGCTAATTTTTCGTGTTTTTTTTTTCTTCGCATACACACGCGCGCGAGCGCGCACGCGGGGAAATTCGAGTATGGCGTTAACATGAACTTGAAGCTGGCGAATTCTCACGCTGACCAGTTTAGCAGCGGAGTCGTCGTCGTCGTGATCATGAGCAATCATACTCACATACTCGTCGCACGAAATTACAAAATTATTATAATTTTTCCATATGTAAGATATACGTGTTTATACATGGTATACACGTGAAAGAGATGATGGGCCCGATGCGCAATCGACTAAACAAGAAATTGTTCATGTCGTGCGCATTTTTCTCCTGCGCCTCTCTTCCATCAGTTTTTTTCACCTCGCCCGCTGCTGATGCCTTCACTGTTCGAATGAATGGTCTTCAACGCTTCGCATGCTCGTCATATTTGTCCCTCTGGCGTGCGTGTGCGATCAGCTCGAAAATTAAGTACGGAATCACGCCGGCCGCGGTCGGGGCTTCGTCCTCTCGCGCATCCACTTGTTGGGATTATTTTCCTACCACCATTGTGTATTTTTATTTACGTGCATTTTTATATTTTATAATTTCATAAGTTATATATAGTTTTGTCTGGTTTCGGTAAAATCCGTCAACTCGTTTTGTTTTACATGCGGGGCGCAGCGTGTCATATATGATCTCGAAGATGATTTGATGTGCCGAGAGGTGATTCGAATGCGTTCACATTATATTTCGGGCGAGATGGAACGCACGGTAGCCGCGATGCGCACGCTGCCGCCGCGGTGCATTCGCGCGGAAGATCTGATGAAGTGTCCGTTCGTTCGTTCGTTCGTTCGTTCGTATGCACCCCGCGGTGAAGCTGGACGCATCGGTGCATGCTCGAGCACATCCAAAACGCCAGCCATTGTGACTTAAATCAAGCCAGCCGAGATTTTGAACTTAATTATGCAAGCCGTGGGCTTCGACCGGGTTTACCCCTTTTTCACCGCAGGTCTCCAAGCAGGTTTCAAAATTTGTCATTTTTTGCATGCGATTCGCAGTAGTTTATTTTTTGGTTCGAGTTTATAGGGTTTAAAGTGTTTCAAGGCGGTGGTGGTAGATCATAAATAATCGTTATACACCGGTGTGTTTACGGTGTTGATTTTACGAAACGGCCCCCCCTGCCCGACCTGTGTGTAATCATCGTCATCTTCGCGGCGGCGGCAGCGATCGGCCGGCGATATGATAATCGAGCTGTTATTTTCACCTCCTCACAAATTAGCGCGATCCGCGTCTCTTCCACCTGGGCGCCTACCAACCAATGCAGCGCAGGTGCGCTGAGAGCATTTCTTCGGTGCGGCCCTAATATTGTAATTAATGGCCTGCGTGAGTGCAAATCTCGCCGCACGACTCAATCGATTCGCTCTTGCGTCAATGCATATTACGCAAACAGCGCGAATTCTATTATTTAATGCAAAGTGATATAAGTAATGCTACTGAAGTATAGGATCCGCCCCGAAAACGGTATGATTACGAGTGCGGCGGCCACTTCCTCGACGATTATGACGGATATTGGGCAGGTGGGAGAATAGAAATATTTTGAGCAAGATTGATGTTTGTTCGGCGTCGGTGCGTTCGTTCCTTCGTGCCGTCTTTATCTTCGACAATGGTAACGGACTTCCAAAAAAGGAGCCCACCTTCATGTTGGTAGTGCTTCACGTCCGCACCCGAACGTTATTATTTCGTTCCGTTTGCTACTCCTTTTCTTTTTTCTTTCCTCCTTTTTTTTTGTTTCTACTCTTCATCATCAACGCACCGTGCGCAAGTTGATAAGTACTACCTTTATATGCGTGTTTACATATTGTTTTAGTTATGCATGAAGTAGTTCTTTGTTTCATGCCAGCCAATTTAAATGTGGTAAGAGTCTAAATTTGGTTTCATTTAAATTGCGCAATTGGATTGATGTGCGCCTAAGTGGGATTGGCGGCGGTGCATGAAAGGAGAGACCACCGTCCGCGTTGACAAATCGGACGCGTTCAAACGCGCATCGACTGCGTGAATGCGTCGCATCGTTTGCATAGTTTTAATTACGCGCAAGGCAACGATTAATACCCCCACGTCCATGATGAATCGGGCCGTTTTCTTGGTGATTCGCTTTTCCGAGTAAATTATTTAATGCATATATCCACCTACCATGATATGTCGTTCTAACTGCAATTTGCTTCGAATGTTACGAACAATTTATACCATTCACCAACGGCGTGAGCGAACGAATCCAAGCGCGCACCGATAGGGGGGCGCCCCACCTGAGAAAAACCCACATTTTCCATGCGGAGAGAAAACGTATATGCACGCACCAATTAACCGACATAAATGGCGCGTAATTATTACCAATGCTTATAATATGCATATGCATCGGCGATAATTGCGGGTGATACGTGTGCGCGCCATATCATCATACACCGCTATTGCTTCCCCACCCGCCTTTCCTCCCTCCTCGTCCATTCGCAAACGTTAGCATCGTTTTTGCGCGCAAATATGCACACACCCGCCATTTAAGCGCCATTGTCGTGCGGCGACAATCTCGGGGAGGCCGCCGCCAATTTGTGATAAGAACATACACCATCCTTGTTGCGTTATATATTATTCAACAATCGATATAACTTTAATTGCATCGAAATGCACCGTCTATGTATGGCAGCGTAATGACTCTATGATAAAATATATGCAACCGATTGGCGAGAAGCATTATTATGCAAATTTCACTCGCTTTTCACCACCGGCGAAAATATGCGCAACGCGCGAATGCGCGGCTTCAATTAAAATTGCCGCGGCGCATCGTCGCGCCGAGAATGCGCACGTTGCGGTAGCGCAGCAAAAATGCCAAAGATTTTAATAACAATTAGGCAGCGATTCGTCTTTGGGCGCTGCACGATTAATAATCGTGTTGCGGTGCGCTTCCATGTACGGGTCATGCCATTAATTTCCGTTAAAATTCCACAAACGGGAATTCATCGATTGCGCATTCCGATTATACTCCGAGTATAAACCTAAATATTGGCCGATTGCACTAAATCAATGTTTATTAATAACCGCATTATGCAAACTGCAAACATTTCGCATGAAATTTATGTGCATGCGTGTCGGCTTTCAGCGAAAGAGAAAAATGGCAGCGTTCCACTTGTCACTTGCCCACTTGTTCTGCGAAGTGTTTAAGGGAAAATTGAAAAATTAGTACCCTCTCGTCCTGCCATGCAGGTTTTAATTAAAAACGAAGCCGAGACACACGGCGCATATGTTCGAAGGCGTATCTCGTCTACATTATTGTTTGCGACAATAAAAGAGATGTTCTCGTTTAAATATCAACTTAATATTTTTATAAAGTTAATAACATGCGAAAATCGGATAAATATAGATCTTGTTTAACCTACATTCCGGCTGGCGTTGTTGTTTTTTTCGTGAGTTTTATAAAATCTTTTTATTTTTTCATGGCCTGAACTGTCCAAATTATACGCCCCGAGAACAAGAGGAGAAATGATGAATAAATAATAGAAAACAATTACCCGAGCGGCTGTCACAAGACAGAAGTTAAGTATAAGTTTAAGCAAACAAGACGTGAATGTATCAGTAATTATATGTATTGCCTTGCGACAGCAGATATATGCTCCAAAATAAATTGTTTACTTAAATACACGAAGATTTTGTGAAATTAATTTTGCGCGTGTGCTACCTTGACTGCCATGCCACTTCATAAATCATTCGGCGTTTTCCCTTTTGATGCATCCTTTCATTTCATCCTTCATTAATCTCCACACTTTGATGCCGATGTTAAGACGCTGTCTGATGGATGCGAATAATTGCGGTCTAATTGTTCATTAGCATCACATCGCATTTCGCAGACGCTCGCAATTTGATACGTTGTGCGGCGCGACGGCGCGCTGGTAATGGGCGAAACAATGCGTCATAAAAACAGGCGTACGAATAATTAATAAATCATTAAAATCACTTAAACGCCCTAAAAAGGCGCATGCGCAACGGCATGTGTTCGTTCGGGCTGGCCAGGTGCAGCATCATCATAATGATCTACAACGATCAACAGCGATTTACAATCGCATAATAATCGCGATCGCGAATGCGAAGCAACGCACGCAACGCAACGCAACGCATTGTAAAATGCGTAACTGTCGTGTATGTACGAGCAACAAGCAAAAAAATGCGAAGCGGAAAGAGTGTCATAAAACATTTTCGAATTTATGCAATACTTATTCAACACACGCGCGAACGACTTGATTAACATATTCGAATAATAACGTATCGCATTTTTAATTCTGACCCAGTAAGATAATTCGTGATTTAAAAATAAGTATAAAATAATTTTAAAGTACGCATCGCGGGTGGTTTGCGATTTCTTAAGTAAATCTCAAAAAAGGCTGCAATAACAATACTGCTGTTGCGCGCTTACGTCAAGTCTTCATCAATTTCGCTAAGCGCACGATTCTTGGCGTTCCCATACCGGCCCCGAATTTCACTCTCATCGACAGCCAAAAAGGTCTTCGGCAATTACCGCTCTCTCATCATCGGGTGTGGGCCGGGCGCATCCACAAATATAACGATTAATTTTGGAAAACGTTCGAAAGATATGGAAAGAATGAAGGAATTAATTCGTCGTGTGTACTTTTTCGGTAGGTAATTGATAGGTAGACAACACATATGTGAGTCGGCGTGACCTTTATCCCAAAAAAAATAAATCTTTTCACTTCTTTGCTTGCCTCTGCTTCGACAAACCAACCAACCACCAATGGAAACAAGTTGGACGTAAATTGTGTAATTATGCGTGCACGAAAGAAATCTCCGTTGCGTGCATACACACAACGGCCTTTTTGCTCTATTTCTCTATGGAACCGACACGCCGCGGCCAGCTTGGAAGCTGGAAGCTGTCGCCTTGACCGCTGCCGCCACCGATTATGTCAAAGCTGAGGGAGCATACGAAATTTTCGACGCGCAGGCATGATTTTGCTCGCTTCGGTACACGACCGATCATCGCTCGACTGCGCACTGAAAGCTAATCGGACGTGAAGAACACGGTGCGCGGGAGATCTTAAAACCTAAAGGGTTAAATAAGTAATGTACTTGTAAAAAAGTCACTCTAGTTTCGTTTTGGGCAAAATGCGAGGAGGGAATATTTAAAAATCCGGTTTGGATGGAAGCCTATACGATCAAGATCGAACCTTGGCGCGGAAAAAGCGTAGCATCTAATTAAATTACCATGGAAATTTCATAACATCATAAATCACTCTATCAACCTGATGGAATTAACATCCATTCATTCCAATGCGGCGGTGCGGTGCACCGTAGATCATCGATTTCTGCCCTTTCTGCATCCGTCGTGACCGGTAAGTAGGTACTGGCGTTGGAATAAATTAAGATAAAACGGAGGTGTGAAGTGTGAGAGCAGCGGCAGGGCGCAAAACCGCACATTATCACTTGAAACCCGGTGATTACCGTGAGAATTTATTGGGCCGATGAAAAAACAGGTCGCCGGCGAGCGCGTATCGGTCGCCGGCGATCGCGTTCCATTTTCCGTCATATATTTCAGAGCGCCCATGTCGCTCGCGGCCCGTGGTCCGCGCAGCTGCAGCCGAAATCACACGCGCGCCTCCCCGATGATGGTGATTATTAATGAACCATCCCATTTTTGCGCCATCCATCTTCATCCACGCAACAAATGCGCGAAATTGATTGACGTTTGTTTGCGCTGGGTAGCAATTGATAATCAGTAGGTAACCTACCCGCTTAAGTATTAAGTAAAGTGTTAATAGTTGTTGCCGTTTGATATATCAATTGATAGATGAAACACAAACACACACACACACACACACACAGCGGCGGGAGTAAAGTGCCTCTGACGATGACATCAACGCGAGATGAAGACGACGCCAGCAAGCAAGCGGCCACGCGCCGTAATTGATGGCGTTTTAAACGGCCAACGCCGCGTTTGGAAAATTTATACCCAACCGCGATGGATGTCTCTATTTCGTATTTCTTTTCAGCGACCGCGACGGCCAGCAAGCAAACAGCTTGACATGGGAGCACTCTGTGTAGCAGGAGGCAAATAAACGCGCGTCTTATCGGCGCGGTCCCGAGAGAGGCGACGGAGGATTTTTATGACACCGCGATGCGAATCGAGCAAACAAGCTAAGTACGAACACGCGCGCGTGAGTGCGAGTGAGGGTAGGCGCACGCGGCTCTAATTACCTCGCGTCGGCGCAGATGTCCTCTGTGTGCGTCGGTATGGCGCTATCTCTCCAAGCACTCTTCGGTAAGAATCGGTAACGTCCATACCTGAAAATGACCACAAACACATTCTATTAGACCACTATAAGTTACTGTAGTAACTCTGGCATGCACACAATAAAAAAGTGATAATTTGTCTCGGAGGACTGTTTAAGAGCGCTGTTGTCGCAAGATGGTGACAGATATCGCGACTAACGCGCAAACACAGGCGTAATGGCGCACTAATTACGCTCGAGCGCGCGCCAATGAGAGCAAACAGCAAATAGGGTCGCACGGGGGGTGGGGGTGTACAAATAACGTTGCGCGTGACACTTGGGGTGGCGACCCGACCAAGGCATCCGCTCCGTGTTTATGTGCGTTTGCGTAGGAAGGAAGCACATTTCGTGCCGCATCGGCGGCGGCGCGGCGGGGAACGGGGGAGTCGTGCATACCTAATTACACAACGCATAGACCATAACTGGTCATTTGCATATTCGAGCGCACCGAAGCGGGCGTGCGCGCCGCAAACCGTCCTTTTGTAGTACGTGTGTGCGCCTCTGAGGAACACTCCTTCGTCTCCTCCTCCTCCTACGCGTCGCGTCAGCGTCGGATCGACGTCCTCCGAGAATTCCAGCTCGCCTGGTAATAATACCTAGTCATAGATTGGCGTAATAGTAGTTATACCACTGGGTCTTTAAAAAATTAGCTTATAAACTCTTAGCTAGAGGACATTCAGTAGAGTACGATACATTTCATGAATATTGAAATTGTATACCATACATTGACTACGTTTCCAAATTTCCTCCAAACACGCGTAGTTTATAACAAGAAATGAGTGCATGAAGAACAACCCAAAGTTGAAGGCGAGGGTAACATGACTGATTTCCACATATAAATCCAAATCGATGAATTACCACCATGCAAGGGATGAGGGTGGGAAGTGTGTTTGATGCATATCGTAGCGCGCGGCATAAATCACCCTCGTTTTTCGTCTCCATCATCATCATAATCATCATAGCGAGCGATTTGCATGTGTAATCCGGTCTCAAACTACACGCATGAGGGGGTTGGGTTAGCGATTGGACAACGCCTTTGGGCGCTTGGGTGACACTCAATAAAATTCGCGCCGATCATCAGGACGTGTGGTAGTGTGGCGCCATTAGGTAGTCACGTCGATGCCATTAGGGCGCGCCCGAGATCTCAACTCGCAAGTGGCGGCCGAACACGCGAGCGCCGCGTCGCCGATAAATCTCTTTTTCTCGAGCGGTGGCGGCGGCGGCGGCGGCAGGGCACACACACCAACCGGAGGAGTCATTTGTTGCGACGTAGTAAAATCCATCCGGAGCGAGATAACGCCGCCGAGAGTTACGACCCGACCGCGCGCCGCAAGCAGAAGGGACGCAGCGGATACCAAAACACGTTCGTTGGCGCGGGATTTACGCGGAGCAAGATGAAAATTGATTAGGTCCGCTTCATTCGCGCACCATTCGAATGTTTCGGTACAGCAACGTTTCAATCACAGTATGTTTGTGTGTGTGCGTGGCTTCATTATCGCCGCGTAATGATCAATGGGTGGCGGCCAATTTATATATGACTCCACATAGGGCCTGCCAGGAACGCAACGTTTCAATCAGACGTCAGGAGGCGCAAAAGGGATGTGCGTGATTTACGCGCGGCAATCCATTCGTCGGCGGCCCGCATGCTGCTTGATTGAATAAACAATAAACGCCATGTTTGGTTGACCAGCCGATGGAAGCAGTAGCAGGAGACTACCGTCACCCCGGGGGAGAAGAGGTCACCGTTTCAAATCCGAAAACCCAGCCAGCGACACATCAATTTCAACTTGTTGGCTGAGAAGTCAGCGGCAGCGTTCGTTGATCGATGCTAAGCAATTTCGAGACGTAATCATGCGCTGACTGCCTCGCGCGTGTAATGAATCGGCGATCGTTAAGGCGCGGACGATTGGACCTCGCATATATAATAACCACAGCGCCGTGTACTTTTGGTTTGGTAGCATAATGGCTACCGGTCAAGGTGTAGACTGTAGTCGGAGGCAATTTGAATATCTATTGCTCCCGGGCCCTTTATACCGAAGGGTGGCGTGCAATGGTGCACAATAATTACAAGTCCATGCCATTGGCAAAAGGGGTCGGTTGGCTGGAGGGAGTCTTTCGTGCGCGAAAGCATTAAGTCTCACCCCTCCGCTATTGTCCACTCACAATCAGTGGGTAGGTAGGATTTTTCATTTTCTTTGCGGCGCCATTGGAGAGAGAGTAGCCTTCATTAAAGCTCACGAAATGCATGGATTTATCGAGCGGGCGAGCAGTGGCCGGCGGAATCGTGGTTCGCGTTTCCTTCCTTCCCAAGCGTGGGCGGCGGGGCGTTAAAGGCAACGACCACCACCACCACCATCACCATCATGACATGAAAATGGAAATTTCGCGCTCGGCACATTAGCCCGCCGCGCACGGTGTGCATGCTCGGTTGGTTACATCGCGCCATTTTAATTCCGAGCTGATAATAATCGCACTAATAAACCGTACAAGTTCACTTGGCACAAAGGACCATCCATCATCCAAACGTATATACCCACGCGCAGCGTCCGGCGAATGACGTATCGCGGCCGCATTAATGAACGAACGAAGCCGCGATGTGAAAATGGACGAAGACGTGCAACAATGAATATTTAATGTGCCCATGTAAGATGTTTTCGGAAGTTTTCTCAACAAATACAACATTCGGTGTTTAATTTATGCTGGAATTGTCATCGTCATCATCATCATCATCATCAAGTGAAGAAGGGGTTCACCGTGTAGACTGTAGATATATCAACTAATTAACAAACGATCATGTTTTATTATCTTCCGGCTGCAGACTGCAAGGAATGAAGTGTTTTGGGGGATGGTAGGAAGAAACAGATGTACTTATTATTACCCTACTTGCCGGGAGGCATATCAAGATCGAAGAAGAAGTATCGTAATAAATGTCTTCAGCGACGTGTCCCTAATATTCCTAGCATGCGCCAACCGAATAAACGGAGGGTGAAAGAGGGCCGCGTATAAGTACATGCGTGGAAGACGAATGTCATCGGCGTATTTAAATTAGCGATATGACGTTTCAAGATCCAAGAATTTGATAAGGTAACGACAATAAGGTTGTTTTTTTCTCCTTCAACCACCACATGTCATGCTACTCGTATGTAAGTAGCTAGCTTATATCTGGAAGAATTAAATCAATTTCTACAAATCTATTAAGTAAGTAATAAGAATTTTAGAAGAATTTAAAATCCTTTTTTTCTTTGTTCCTAACAGAGTTGAATGAACGGTTTTCCATTAAAAAAAAATCCCCGTGTACACTCGGTTGATATTTGCATATGCGTATTGCGCCTATTATCCGCGGCGAGGCACACGCTAGAAGAAAAGAAGAAGAAATAACTGCGTTTCGCCAGCAAGCGCGCATCGTTCAGTGAGCGTATATTTTACATGTAAGTACGCATACGGTGATGCTATATTGTGGGCTGGATACGTTTATAGGCACTTATATTCTCATTATCTGCGGCTGCCATCTCTTCAGCTTGAGTCGCTACTTCTTCTTCGCCTTCGTCTACTTCTTCTGCTCCTTCACCGTCTCCTTAAGCACTGCAGGCTTGCTACTCCTGCTGGTTTGCGCCAGACATGGGCCGCTCGTTTTAATGGGGTGTTTAATTGTCTGTTCTGTAATTTTATTTAAATAAGGGAGGAGTGAATGAGAATGCGTTCCTTCTTCGCCTTCGTCGTCATAGCGCGAGAAAAGAGTTGTCTATTGTGCCCAGGCTATTTCTATTAATTTCCCCCGGTGCTGCCTTAAGTAGCTGTCCGAATGAGATATGCGCGTGCGCGCCATGGCGTAATATTTTTATTATTTTTAGAAATCGCTACATTTCCGGCATTTAAATAATTAAACGGTAATTAGCCGCGCAAGCGGTGTGGCGCGGAGCAGCGCATCGCCGTATTTTTATGGAAATTTTATTAGATAAGCATGTGGTCCGTCTTTTTGTTTTCTTGTTCTTTTTCCAGTCACACACCCAAACGCAAAGGATTCACAAACTAAGTAAAGTAAAGTGGGGTAAGATCGGAGCAATGTTTGCTAAGTTCAAGTATAAAATTATAGATGTATAGATGTATTTGAAATATTTGTTCCAACTTGGCATTGTCATAAAGTGCAGTTTATTGTCCATAATTTCCACTATCAGAAATTACAATTTAAATTGAATAGAGTACCTTTATTCGCAGATTAAAAAAACGTGACAGGTGATGCAAATGCCCCCTGTGAATAGAGCAAGATCGTTAGCGGTAAATTAAAACTAACTAAAAACCACCTAAAAACTATCTTCTCACATTACAATGCCAAATCTGAATTCTGTTGTTGATATTTACAAAATGCTTTATACACGATTAAATTCTGTGGTTTAATTTCAAAGTTATATATATTTTAATAATTTCGTACGGCGCCATAATCGATCTTTCCCGGCAACGTCAAAATATGAGGTATGATTGCACCAATTGATTTCTTAGAAAATATCAAGTATTCAACAGAATTTCCTTCTTGAGCATAAAGTATAACTATTTTTCTTCATACATCCCAAAATTTAACTCAAAAATCGAGATTCTAACCAATAATTTCAGCGCATCTT
>JARJDR010014148.1:0-17283 GCA_030264135.1 Myllaena sp. GC000078 | reverse complement strand
TTTTATTATAAAATATACAAAGTATATTTATAGATAAGTCTAGATAAACGTTTTTGCGAATATAATCTCGCTACTGAGAATAGTTCCAGGAAGTTTGATCGCAATACCGAGCGTATAGAATGATTTCTTTATTTAATTTATAAAAAATTCGATTCATATCATGTTTGACTAGAGTGAAGTGGTACACTCAACGCGATATGCAAATATTATCTCAAGTTAGTCACGTTTTAAAAATTTTCAAGCGTGAGTTATCAATTACCAGCCATAGATAAGTAGCCGAGTTAGCAAAATAAGTTAAATAACAACATGCACAGCTAAATTAAATCCACGCAACACACGCACAATGCTTCAAGCGCGTATCCATCTCGCGCCGTGTGCGTATGATGTTTCCTTCTTCATCATATTCGTGGCGCTTCGATTTTAATTACGCGTTATAATGAATACGACCGCTAATGTGCGTGTCGACGATGGAAGAAGGCAGACGCGACAGTTATTAAGTGCTGAAGGCCTAAAGACGATGGCGGTTATCAGTTAATATAACGATGCGTGGCGAGGCACCGCCGCACATTTTGCAAACGTCTCCGTCTCCACCACCACCCGCCTCCCGCCTCCCGACGAGTTGTTAATGTTGGGATCAGGATAAGACATTCGGCTGATGCATTCATTCGCGTACGCACAGAGCAGATAGTGCGTTCGTGTAGGTTTTTGCTTTTCGCTTTTATCATTAGCCACGTTTACGTTAATGCCACCAGCGCCAGCGCGAGGGTGGTGCGCTTCTAATATATGGAGACGAGTGTGAAGAAGGGCGCAAATGATAAACGTCAGCGGTTGCAAGGACGAAGAATGCTCGCTCGCGTTGTACGGATTGAAGTCAACCGTCAGAATGATGGCAAGTTACATTTACATTAAGCGCGCACGCCCGGCGCACAAAGCGCGCACGCGACGATGTGAAGATGTAGCACAAATGGGAGATTGGATTAGGATTAGTAGAGGAGACAGTAGCTATTATACTGGGTTGTACCTTTCACCTCCCTCCCCCATACATAATTCGAGCCAAGTTTCCGGGGCTCGTCCTCCTCCTCGTCCTCCTACCGCCGATTGCTATTAAAGGAGCTATTGATTGAGACCAAAGACTAAAGTGTTTACCTTTGGCGCAACTCCTTTCGATCGCGCACGCGACCCAGCGATGATCGATAATTGAGGGGCTGTCGACGGCGGTAATTGTTCGCCCGCGCGAGTTATAATTTGCCGTCGCTGCAAGTGCTTCGACGATCAAAGGCGTTCGTGGTTAAATTCTAAATGAATGCGGTGTAATTGATGGGCGACTTGCAGGGGTTATGAATAACCGAGAAATAACCATTAATTTCTGTGCTACAACATAAAAATCGCCCTCGCGTCGCGTAAATTTCCATCATTAACATTAAGCAACAAACACCTGCACATTAATTATATCTAGGGCGGCCTTTCTTTTAAGGCGGTTATATATCCGGCCCGCGTGCGATCTTTGCTGGCCTTGGCTGCTGCAGCCGCCGCCATTTCTTTTTTCTTCATCTTCGCGCGATGTTTTACGAGCTAATTTTTCGGCGAAATTAAATTACGCTGTTTTATCACCGGGGCGGACGCATTCGTCCATTCATTTCCGGGAGAGCACGCCCGATGGCACATTGTTTTTGCGTGCATATTTATCTCGAGTTCGCTGGACCCTTTGGCGCATGCTGGTTTCTTTGCGTGGTCCACGCTTTTTGCCCACTTTGACCCTTCGACTCGCACGAGGGGATTTTTTTTTTCACCCGCCTCTCGCATCATTGGTATTAGTTTTTGTCCATCGCATGTGGTGGTGGTTGGTGTTTCGGACGCTTCCTGCCTGCTATTTCATTTTGAGCGCGATTTTTTCGAATGGCGTGAATTCTGGCAACAGTTGGACCGGAATTCTTTCGTTGGTTGGCGGGCGCAATGGAAAGGGAATGAGTAACCACGTTAATTAGTCAACTTTTTGCAAAAACCACCGCACACACGACCAATAAACCTTCACTAGTACAGTGCGCTAGAGGGGTTGATGTTGTTGTTGTTGTTGTTGTGACGCTAATGCAATGCTCCTTTTGCTTGGGCCAACAAAGCCACGCGTTGTATACAACCGCCGTAAATACGTTGATCGGTGCGCGAGTTAAATAAATAGAAAAGCGAGGAAAAAGTCGGCGAAGAAGGCGACGCCGAGCGCGGAAAACATGCACCACAACTCTTGAAACTCTCAAGCAGCAGTGGAAAAAGAATAACGTCGACTGCAAAATGAAAAACAGAGTCAAATAAAGTTACATATCGTATAAATAACTTGCTTGTTTCGTCTTGCTTCGATCGTTTACTATATTAAGAAAATTGTGATTTTTAATCAATACATAATTTAATCATCCAAAGAGAA
Organism: Myllaena sp. GC000078; assembly: GCA_030264135.1. Taxonomy (NCBI): domain Eukaryota; kingdom Metazoa; phylum Arthropoda; class Insecta; order Coleoptera; family Staphylinidae; genus Myllaena; species Myllaena sp. GC000078. The sequence continues at coordinate 14,867 of JARJDR010014148.1, read as the reverse complement.
TAAAACACATGCAGAGTTTACATGGAAACCCTCAACATGTACAAATATTGTTGGAAAATACTTGCGGGCTCGTTATGAAAGTTTGCGAATCGTGCGCTTCTGATTTTGATTTTTCACATCAATTTGTCGGATGCGGCGCGGACGAGACCTTATTAATTTCCTATGACGGTGGAATCGCTCGTTTTTGCTTCTTTACACACTCACCCAAAACTTCTCGTAGGTGTGTTTTCTTATAAATTTACTTGGAAGTTATTTAATTTCCTGCACGGCGCGCACGCTCTCGAGCGTCACAAATCGAACATTATGTCTATTGCAAAATATCCACTTTATCAATTACAATAATTATACCAAAGTTATTCAATAAAACGCTATGCACATAGTGTGGTTTTATTGGCGCACGAAATTAACCAGAATAGAAAGCGCAAAACACATAAGTAGGCAAAACATTCCGAAAGCCAAAATAAATCCCTTTTCGCGAAACTATAAAAGAAACCGTAATTTCTTTTCGCTTGCCAAGCAGGAGGCGCACACACGGCACCACCGTATGTTTTTCGATTGTCTCTCAACCTCGGCTTGCTTTGTGCACGTCCAAAAACTCTAAACCCACACAAGCGTCCTGCGCCATTGCCATTGCCAGAAACTTTGTATTCCGCAAGTGAAAAAAGATAAAAATAGAACAATGCGCGAGGGAGGCTGCGGCGGTGGTGGCAGCGGCGAGAAGTTGCTGCGTGAAACTCCTCGAAAACGTCAAATCGTATCAACCGCATCTCGCATCAACGACACAACCAATTTGTACAATTTCCCTATTCCCTCGTTTGCGCGCCACCCCCGCAAGCACGCACGAACGAACGCACGCACGCACGGTGACACATACTACATATCCACATTGACTCATACAGAGACCGAGAGAGTGAGAGAGACGTGTTTGAATTTGCGCACCTTTGAAACACGATTGTTTTGCCTCGGCCGTTACATTACAATTCGCGATGCGGTTAGGCTTTGGGCGATCATGCGCATGTGTGCAGTGCAAGTCGTTCTTCTTGGCATGTCTTTGTCTCGTGATAAAGATGAAACAGAGCGTCTTATCGGTTCGTAGGGCGCATACTTTGTCTTAGGTTTAATCCACGAATCAATATTTAATATATTTCTTTATGCTAGAGTTTAAATTAACATTTTAAATGCTCTATTGTAATACATCTTCTTAATTACGGCTTGTTAATTATTAAGGTTAAATAGCGAGCATGCTGAAAGACTTTTTGCCTCGCATACAATCATCAACAGTTTGATAAAAGCTAAAATACTCGTTCATGTAGTTGATTAACGTTATGCGTTTGATACCAAAAAGGACCGCGTACGCAACGCTGCAACTGATGAAATGAATAAAACATCGCGCGTGGGCGGTTGATGTTTTGACGACTTTGCGGTTCTGACGCATCCCTCATCTGCAACCACATTGATGACTGCACACTAAATACCCATCATACACAAGCGATGCGTTTGTGGTGCGTAAGAGGGATCTCTATTCATTCAAAATTCAACACTAAACACTATTTACGTGATGTGTAGAATGACAGTGCGTATAATGCCAACGACGTAAAGTAAAGTGTGCATGTATGAATGCGATGAATATGCAACGTATAAACAAGAGGATGGACATGACATTCAACATGATGTTGACGCGCACATAATATTTTTGATATTAGTGCCCGTCGTGCCCGGACGCGGTCCGTCTGGCGATCGGCGCGATAACACCCAACCCAACCGGATGGGATGCTATTACGAGTGACAACTTGCATTGCATATATGATCATGTAATAATCTTGATTGCAATACATATACATCGAAAAGATTCTTCACGAACCATCAATTCGTCACGGTTGGCGGTTGGTGGTTGGCCGTTATCGCATCCCGCCATACTTGGAGATTCTCATCTCTTATTCGTCTTATTTTACAGTCGAAACACTTGTTTCGTCACCGAATGCAATCTGCATTCCGCATGCGTCTTGCATAGCGTCCCCGGGTCGTTTCCACACGCGATAATGCCTCGGCTGCGTGCGTGCACGGCCAAAAAATACCACACGCATCCTTGTTGCGCGCACGCCATACGCCATCCCTGCGGCGCGCAGTGCTCGAGCGTCGCGACGCGTGCGCCGTCCCGTCCGCCACCAAACTCCCCGACGCGCGCCGGAGCACACAGGAGGCAGCAGACGGTACGGCACGGCACTCCGCTCCCGTTCGCCGTGGCGCTCGGACCTCCGCGCGAAGAGAGCTCCCTGCACGCTCCTGACCGTCGTGTGTTTCACTATTGTTTGTTCGGTCAGCGGAAGCGGAAGCGAAGCAAATCTAACCTAGAAGTGTGCGTCCATCAAGTGTCAAAGACCAATGTGGTGCAGTGTGTTCGCGAAATATGTGCGTGACGGTGGAGGCGGCGACGACGACGGAGGCGGCAGTGGCGGTGGTGGCTGCTGCTAGCCGTGCGTGCGATGGTGGTGGCGGCGGCGGCGGCGCGCGGTGGCTGGCTCAACGACGAGTCAACCACCACCAACACCAGCGTGCGGCGACGCTGCATTTTCGCATTGATTTTGTGACCGGGGCGCATCATGTGGCGGTTAATGTAGCGGAATACGCAAGAAAAATATACGATATATAACTTTGGCGTGGTGGCGGCGAACGACGACGGCGATCGAAATATAACCCAACCAAAACCCACCCCCCCGTTCAGTGGCAGCGTGTGCTGGTTGCTGCTGGCGACGGGGCGACAACAGGACCGCACCGGTTTGTGAAACGGATGTGCAAAACGGGAACATAACAAAGAATATAAATATATAAAAGCGCCCCCGCTGCGGTGCATGTGTGTTGGGTATTGTTGTGATGTGCGCTCGGTTGCATATTTGGCACGACGCGACGCGAGGGGTGGTTGCGAGATAGAGTGAACGATCGGGGTGCAAGGGTGTCTGACTGCTGCCGTTTGCTCCGTCTGGCTCTCGCGTGAGGGTGTGTGCGTGTGCAATTTATTGTGTCGAACCATTTATTCTATGGGGTTAAATTTGTTGTTTTATCGAGTGACAATCCGGAAAGCGGAATCGTGTTTGGAACAATTAAATTGGAAAATGAAGTGCTAAATAATTGGATTTGTTTCTAGTATCGCAACCATCGAAGGGTGAGTTTGCTTACTATTATTATTATTATTATTGACTTGGGTTAGAAAGTTGGATATTTGTTGATAATAACGAACGCGTCGTACCTATAATTAAATGGTAGCAAATTTAAATCTCAGATGTTATCGACAAGATTTGTTTCGACGTGTAATTAGAATTGTTATTTATGGTTGCGTGAGTTTTAAAGGGGTGTTCGGATGTTACTTTGTTCGTACTCGCGATGATACTACCCATATCACACGATACATAACGAACATAATTAGAATGTTTATACAACACGGGGCCATCAATTCAATTAGAACAGGAAACCTGGCGCAATTTATGCCCCTGTTGGTATTGTGCTAATATTTGTTTGATTTGATAGTATAAAATTATTGCTTCAAATTTTAATGTGTTGGCATCGCTTTTATAGACGCGGAGAGAAGTAATACATATCGTAAATTGTTAAATATAAAATAATAAGTGCTATCCGCTTGTTTTTTATTAATCTTTTCATGGCTCACGCCTCGTGCTCGTTCGCACCGTCGTTGAATTATTCATCAATTTTATGTTTTATAGACTGCCAGTTTGGTCAGTGAGTGATTATGGCCAATTTGAAGTTATTTATGTCGATATATACGCGTAAAACTTTTATTTAAAATAAGTGAAATAATTAATCATGATTTGGATGCGAATCACATATCGAACATTGCTATTCAAGTCGTTTCGTCTTGAATATCGATAAAGGAATTTAATAAAATTTATAATTAAGCAAGTTATTACAGCGTAACCCACAATCAAATCGAGAAGCCAACTATTCGCCAATTTTACGTCAACGCCAATATCGACAGATATAAAAGCGCCTGATTGAAATTTTATTCACGCTATCTACCTCACCTTCGCTGCTCGTCGGCGTCGACGTCGCGACGTCGTTTCGCTCATCGCGCAAAATCCCTTTTAACATTTTTACATTCAGTTTTATTTCATTATACATGCCCGTCTACTTTTAATGCCCCGGCCGAAAAGCGTCGCGCGTCGTCCTAATGATGCGCGCGCGCCTCGGTGTTCCGCTGCTAGCCCAATATTCTTATCCCATATTCCCTCCCTTTGCAAACTGTCATCATTAAATTTTAATCTAACATCATCCTAACCTCTTTACTGAAAGCCCGTTTCTGAATGGAGACCATCACCATTGTATTGTTCCTCTTTATTCTTCATACTATTTTTATGATGCAACTTCCCAGCTTTATAATCTTAATTGATGTTTGATACCGGCCTGATTGCAATCAATCAGTTGCGAAGTTAGCTGGGTTGTTGAGGATGCTGAATGGGGAGTGACGACATAATGGAAGGAATGACGGATGAATTATGGCGGGCGGCGCGGCGGCAATTTGAATAATACGAAGGACCATCCGATTTTTCGCAGTGGCTTGCAACCGATACGCATGTGCGTCCTTGGCATCGTCTTCTTATTTTGGCTCGTCCTAGTTTTTCCTCCTCCTTGTCTCGGGGTCTTCGTCCCTGGCCCGGGTGTATCAAAGACCGATGGGACGCCATAAATCAAATAAATTAAATTGCTGTTGAATGTATAAATCAAATCTCGTCTTCGGGGTCTCGGTTTTCGGTCTTGCGGAATGTGCATTGAACGTATATGTACGCACTCACACACACTCAACCACAGCAAGCCCTGAGGGGTGGAGTGAGGCGGGGTTGGAGTAAAAGGGGTTTTGTATTACTCGGCTGATGCGCTTTGCGTTCAGCCTCTTCTCTGCAGTGCATCCCCATCTAAGCTGTCGCGGGGCGGCTCTTGTCGAATATGGTGGAGTTGGCGGGGATGGCAAAATGGAAATGTGCTTCAGCGAAATTGCGCACGCGACTGCAGCATTGCGGCCCGATATACTCGTACTTCGTAGAGCACGGTGATGCTGTTTTCTTGTCGTGCAACGGTTGTTAGCCGCCGGGGGGGGAGACGTGGGACCCGGGACGGCTGGACGCGCGCAGATGGGACAAGTTTATTAATAGAGTTAAGAAATTTTGATGATTTTGATTTGAATTTCAAGCAGCAGACAAGGTTACTTTAAGTCCGCTACAGTAGTTGATTTATACGGATGCAAAACAATGGAGTTAATTTCTAATATAATTGCTGTTTTTGATTGGTCCCAACGCTGGATTTTGATAATTGGATTTCGAAACAAATTAAAAGCATTAAAAGGCTACAATTGCAATTTGGATACTAATTGAAAATATGATGTCTTCTGCGAATGTAATTTAATTGAAATAACATACAAATTATGATTTTTTCTTTTTTTAAGCTTTGGATGTGTATTAAGCCGTTGTTAAGCTTGCCAATAGATTATTAATATGTTATTAAGCGTCCATTAAAACTAGCTACTTAGATTATACCTGAACGCGTATCGAAGCGTAAAAGCGTGTTATTTTACTGGTGGAGCATGTACTTACTTATTACGTTCGAAAATTATTAGTTCGTTAAAGTTAAAACTTTGTTATATATGTTGCAATAGCTTCCTGGCCGTTCGTTCGTTCCTACCACCGCGCACCAGTTTGAATCGTTAACGCTCATATTCAGCTTATATGCAGGCTGCGACATACATAGGGAGAAAGCTTTTCTACTAGAGATATAGATATGGTGCTTTAGGAATATGGAGCACGCGCAGCATTATGATAGAAATTGGGCGCCACTATAGGACAATATACCACGAAACGGTTGCCGGTCGCCCCGAATATAATACATATGTCGCGCACGTATGTGTAATACGAGTGGAAATAAGGAAATAGATAGTTTCCTGATTTAAATTCAAACTTTTGATTGCATTGTGTGCACGTGCACGCTGCAAGTGCAATTGCTGCATCACGTAGGTATGTGCTACCCGATATATGATTAGTAAGTACCAATCTACTAACGAGGAGCGCTGTTGTTTATTTAGCATTTACATTTAACAATTTCATGCCATTTGTGGGGTGGTGATTGGATATATCAAAATTTATTGGCAACTAGGCAACAAATCGCAAATTTATTTTGATACTATCAATTTCACGCGACGCTTGTCAGCACGCAACCGAGAGATGCATCGGGCGCGCTGACCAGCGGACGGCGTAATCCGAACGCGATTGGATTATTGATATTTTCGGAGCAGTGGAGCGCGGCGGCGGTGGTGGCGGCTTCGGCCCCAGCTTCGGCCGCGCCGGCGGCGTGACGAATGGTCTGTGCAATTGCTGGTAATTTCATTCGCATTATACTCGCGCTCTAGCGAACCGCAGGCATCGCCCTCCACGCGCAGATATTGCAATCGTGGAGCGGGCGCGGATGCTGTCGACGACAACATCCGTGCATCGCGCCCGCCGCGCCGGTCGATTTGGGCGAACTCCCGAAAACTTCCCACACCTTTCTCAGTCCGTTATGTATGCGCCGAAGGGTTTGCGCAGTGGTAGGGAATGAGTGCGCACGTCGGACAGACCATAAAGCCATTAACGGCGGAGAATTATGACGCGCGCGTTGAACGAAATCGCGCACACGAGCCCGGGGGGGTTGTTTAAATGGTGCTCAACTAACCGCACACGGCGGCCGGACGGTTGCTGTGCGTTTTGCGCTCTGCATTGTTTGTAGCTGTGACTCGTGATTTGCCCAAAATTCGGCGAATGCATCCGCATTAGCCTGCCAGCCAGCCAACGGATCGGAATGACCAGCGGGCCGGCCTGCGAATTGCCTGAATTGCGCGTTTAGCACGTTCGCGGACAAAAATTCGTTCGTCGGCCCTTGTTTCGTTCATTAATCCAGCGTGGACAGGACGAAAGGTGGTTGCTGCGCCCAGGACGGGGGGGTGCGCAACTAACCACCAAATTGGATAATACGTTGCCATGTCACGTGATGCGGTGATGTGCGGTGGGCCGTTGATGGATTGCGCGATGCAATTCGGCGGCGCGGTGTGTAAATGCGGCTTGCGGAATATCTGAAACAATTGCATGTGAAATTTATGTGCCGTTTTGGCGGCGGATCCGTATAATATCGATGGTATTGTGCGGCGCGCTAATCGATAATCCATTTTCGCGTTGTGCCGAAATTTAATTTACATACGTCGTTAATTGATTAGCTTTGTCAGGCGCTTGATTATTTATGCTTTATTGTCGCGGATTTATGGCTGCGTGCGTGGGAATTTCAAATTTCATTAGCGCCCGATATGTGTGCCACCGTGTTTCGATTTGAGGGGAAACCTTTCTGCGCTTTTATCAGATTGTAATATCGCTGGCTGCATTTTCGATGCGATGGATTTCAGTTCGAATTAGAAAATGTCCCAGCGTGTACACCGCCTCCCTTGTGAGCGGCTTGGTGCAACTGGCGTTCGTTCAAAAGCGCAAACGTGCGAAAATATATGGATCGGAAATGCGGATCGCTATCTTTGCGCCCTTCTCACGTTTCGCCCCTGCTGCTGCTGCTGCCCCACTTGAAACATATGTGAATGCAAGCCGGTTTGGGGGCAATGCAGCGAATTCGATCTTGTGCAATGCACTGTGCTGCGTTTTTAGCGTGCTATATGGGGTAGGACGGGGCTTATTGTTATTGCTGACATGTTATTTAATACCTGCCGTATGTGATGGCAGTTGGCCGGCCGGTCTTTTGTTTGCCTGCTATATGGGAACTAAAAATAATACTTTGCTTTTTTAGCGCATTAGTAAATTACTTTGTAAAAAGTGGCTACTTTTAAAGTAAAAAATTAATTAAGGACCCCTTTTATAATTTATTACCATATGGCTCTGATGCGTTTTAAATCTTTTCTTGTCTAATCACGATGATCATAAAATATGCCGTAATTTACGACGACATCCACGGCATTGACGAAGGGGCGCGGGCGCACGCATATAATTCATGGGACAATTTGAATATTATCACAAATCACACACCGTGTGGGCAGTTTCATCCACTTACCGCACCGGGCCCAGCCCGGGTGGTGGGGTATCACCATAATTTTTAAACAATGAATATATTACGAACGCCAACGGCAGCGGCGTGGCGCGGCGGTCGCGTATTTATGACTCAATTACCGCACCTCTTAACATTTAATCCGCGCGCCCGCTTTCACCTTTTATATGCGCGTTATTACAATGTATACTTACTGGTAATTATAACTATGATATGCACGGGTGGACGCCACCATCGTACTACGAGTGATTTTATCGACACATGTGTATTCCATCGAACCCGACCTAGAATGTGTAATGTGGTGTTGATGATGAAATCGTGGCCGTGGGGCAAATGACTTAATTCGATCGCGCCATGCGATGTGAGCGCGCGCCCCTGTGTTCTGCGCGCGAGAGCCAAGTTATGAATTACACGTTCAATGTTTCACGCGCGCACGCGTTAAACGCATTAAAAACACGCGCGATCGTGGCGTGGAAAGGGTGTGTGCGTAATGCATACGACTCCCCCCCGTATGTCGTCGCCGTATTATGTTTATGTGCAACACTTGTGCCGCTGATGCTCTTCCAGCAGGCACACATTAGATTGCAGTTGAATTAGTGCCCGAATTAGCGTCGTCGTCGTCGTCGTAGCTGACTCGCAAGCGTCGATTACACAATGGCTCCGGCTGGTGCAATGGAAAAAGCAACGCGAAACCCCCTAATTACCGGATAATAAATTACGCTTTAATGTTTAATTAAAGTTCGCGGATACAATTTAATCATTCGACGTCGGGCGACAACGATGGCGCTCTTAATTTATTATTCGTCGCCTGTGTGCTTAATGCCGAAATAATTCAATCATAAAAACGCGGCGACAGCGAAAAAACAATAAATGTTTAAATTACCGCGGTGTGCAATTAATAGCGCTTTGACTAATTTTTGCGCTTATATTTGCGTTGGTTTTTTTTATCATACAAATTTAATATCGCACATCTGCCGTCGCGCTCATTATCATTCGCTCGCTGGCGCCGTGCCTCGTTTTCGACGGTTATTATTACATTATTAAAACATTAATTCCAACAGATTTACCGTTTTCGTGCAACGTTCAACATTTCCGTATCTTGTATAAAACCTGACCGATAATAAATTCAATAATGCCAGTTTAATAACGAACCGATGTGGGAATTGTTGAATTAACAACGCGCCTAGTGTTAATGCGCAAATGTCAGCGATGTTTTTATTTGATTAAAAAGCGCACAATTGGTTGCGAAATTATCTGGGAGGGGTGGTTGCGTTGTAATCCACTAATTTCGATGCGGAAATAAGCATATGGGTAAAATGTTCGTGTAGGTGTAGGGGCAGAGTTGATAATGAGCCGGGCATCAATCTGAACGGCATTAAACTCATCGTATATAATACGCGCGGTGCGGCGCCACGTTGTTGGCGGTTGCAATTTTGGGGTGGGCGCGCAATATACCAGAGGGGATGATGGCACAAGCTGTGCGCCCGCGCGCGCGTCGCACACCTTCCCGATGGCGCATGGCGGCGGGCGGGCGGGCGCCGGCAGTGTTGTTAGATAGGCAGCAGTTAATAAAAACGCGCCCGGTGACAGGTGCTTTTATAACAGGAAAAAGAGCCACCAGCCTTCCTCGGTCTGGTTATTTTTTTTTCTCTCAACCCTATCCTCATCGACCAGCCATCCCACAACTGTCTGTGCGCGGCTCGCGTGTTTGTGCTCGATGTGTTTTTGTGTTTGCTATAAATTACGCCGTCAATGTTTGCAGATGGAGGCTAGGTGGATACATAATACGAGAGAGTGTGTGTGTGTGGGAGTTTGGGGGGCGGGTGATGGTACAGCGCGAGAGGGTTTTCGGAAGCGCCGTTGTGGAAACGTTTATGAACGTTTATAAAGTGTCAAGGCGAAAGCTTCGCACGTTTCGGTCGCGTCTCCCTCTTGATATTTGATATACCGGAGCCCCGACCGAGGCAAATATCACCATCGCCCAACCACCTCCGCGGCGCGGCGGGCGCCTTATGCTCCATGATGTATTTAATGAAAAATTGTCGCCAGTTTTTTATGCGGAATTATTAAATTTTCCAACCGGCGTGATTCTTCGCACCTCGTGTATTTTCTCTTCGACGGATGGGGGTGCCTCATCATTATTATTGGGTTAGAATGGAAAACGGAAAAGAAATTGACTTGATCCATCACATTGACTTGTTAAATATGACCAAAATAACTTTTCTTTTTCGGAATCAATCAGTTATTTAATTTCTGAAACTTGAACGTTTTCAGTTTTCAGTTTACTCGTAGATTGTTAATTTGAAATAGGCCGATGTGTTTGAAGTCATTATCGTGAAATTATAACCCGATAAATATAACTTTCGGGTAAGTTTTGTAAACGATCGTGTTACGACTTTGTCACAAGAACAACACCAGTGCCATCCATTATGTAGGTGGTTGATATGCGCGCCAACAACGCGACAAATCGACCGCGTCTAGACTATTTGTAGTCGCGAGCGCGTTTACGTATTCATGAGCGACAATAAAAATGACAGCGATGAACGCAATGGAGAATCTATTGCTCTTCCGGTGAAATATCATACTCAGGTATACACAACAGTTTGATCGCGGAATGCCGCCCCGCTGCCGTCGCGTCGGCGTAGCGTCGATTGCACACGCACAACACGTCATAATGAAGCCTGAGTGTGTTTTTATGTACGACGATAAAATATTTTAACGTATGAATACATTAACATAGTTTTAACATATTTTCATCGTTATTTGTGCATCGAATCGTTCACTCGTTTCCAGCTGCGATAAATCTTGCCTTGTGTGCGGGGGATGATAAAAATCGGTAAATCATCAAGTCGTCCATGACGGTTTCTTTTCCATACACGAAGAGAGCAAGAAGAAGAAAAAACGGGATAATGAAGTAAAGCATCCGAGGAAGGGGGCGGCATAATGCATGATATAAAAGGCTTGATGCGTTATAAATCAAAGGTGTTAAACGTCCCGGCAAGCAGGCGATGAAAAATTAAGGAAATGGGCGCCGAGACAAAGAAAAATCTAACCCGGCTAAACATATCCGCAAAATGCCAACGTGGTAAATGCGTGAATTATGAATTTATAAGGTTTTAAACGAAGGCCGAAAATATTTCGGAAAAGTCGCTTAGATTAAATTTATCCATCCGGAGGGTAAAAGTGTGAGGGGTGTTCTTTTCCATGCGCACGTAGTGGTGCGATGGTTTATCTTTTATCATATGCCGGTGGCCAAATGCTGGGCAACAATTTTATATTATGAATTTGCGTACGCCGTAATCTTGCATCTGTTTTGTGCGTGCTTTGTCGGTGGACGAAAGAAGCCGCATGTCGTGTTTATAATATTGCACTCACTAAACCTGAAAAAAAACGATTACGGTCTGATAATAAGTACGTTATCAGCACACCAGTAATACTTGTTGTACTTCACACACAATAATAATGATGTTGAATGTAATTTATCTTCCCATAATTTATCGAGTCAAATATGTGCGTTTGTGCAATTAGATAAATCATTTCCAGCAGCATAAAGTTTCTTTACTAATAATACTTTGTGCAAAGTATACAAATATTTCTCTTGAGGAAAAATATAATAATGTAATTAAGTTTTGTATAACTTAATGGCATTATAAATATCTCCATGAATAAAAAAAAACGGATTGCATAAACAGGAAGGAAGAGAGCATGCCTTGTGATTTATGCATTTAAATTCAAGATTGCATTAAAATGCAAAAGTTTTAATGGACTTCGGATCGAGATAGAGAAATATTGCTCCCGGGCGGAAGTTTATCGATTACGTCGTCATTATTTTTATTAGTGCATAAAAAATTAGCACATACAAGTTGTAAAAACTTTCGCCATGCATAAAACGTCTTTGGCATTTCAGCACGTTGCAATTATTTGTTATTATACCATTACGCTATTAAACATTCACTTGTTTGCGGATTGGAGTATAAAAATGGAATGTTTTAAAGCACAGCTATTAGTTATATCTATTTACTGCAAGTCTTTTTAATAATTATAACTTTATATTATCAAATCCCTTTGATGTGCTATGGGAAAACTTATTACATGTAGTCATATAGGATTTCTTGCGAGTAAGAAATTCTTTCACTCTATACTTAGCCGAGGTAATTAACATGTAAAATATGCGAAGGCGTCCAAAAAGGAAACAACGCCAGCACAAATTCTCAGATTTTCGGGCGCATATTTATAAAGTAACGTAGGTGGTGCCAATAGATATACATTAATGTATTCATGCATAGGTTCATACATGTACATATATTAACAGAAGTTACAGAGCTGTGCATAAATTATGAGCCATATTAATATATGGTGAATATTAATATGTAAGTTTGACTTGATGTCGGCCCTTTGTGCCGAAGCAGAACACATTGCTTATTCGATATGTATGCAGACTTGGTGTTTATTAAAATTATGGAGACCAGTATTATCCTAATTTTAATAATTTAATGTTATTTTAATTAATTGCATGTGAATAATTAGAATATTGATTAGAATAATTTCTTGTTAAATAATATACTAAAGTCATGAGTATTAATTATTTATTGACTAAAACATTATTAAACACTTTATATGTGGAAAACAGGTGTGATTTTTATCGGTATATATAAGCTCCTATCGGAGAACATTATTAACGCCGCGCTGATTTCGCTTTCGTGAGCAAAAAACTCTTGCTTGACTTCTTACTTTTCGTACAAAGTTATAGCGTTTCTTCTCTTTGTTTTATTTATTACTTCATTAACAATCAACGGAGAGCAACACCTCAATTTGGATACTTCTAGCAACTTTTCATATTAAACCATGTCCTGTATATTTATTTACTATTCCTAGTTCATATGTTTGCGTTGACGATCTTATTCGTACAATCTACAATTTTATTACCAACAACACGCGGGCCGGTGCGACGCGGTAATATGACACAGGGTGAAACGGCTGCGTGGAACAAACGAACGCTCTCATTTGTACAACGACGTGACGTTTTCCACGTTTTCGTATCGAAATTTCCATAATTTCGCTGGCTTACCAACTCGCGCATACATCATAGTGCCCCGCACGCCATTGCGCGCGTGTGGAACATTTACATCTCGCATCTATGCTTTCTTAATGTCATACTCATTTGCTCGACCGCAAACATGCTGCAACTTATTTGCCTTTCTGACATTCACGACTCGTACGAAATTAGTATGGAATTGTACAAGTTATTTTGGAGCCGGGCGCACTACAAAGAAAACCTTTTATTTCGCCCTCCCTCTACTCCATCCAATGTTGGCATGCACAACAAACTGCTTGCTACATTTTATTTTCTATTAAGATCATCATACTCTCATTTCTTATAGTGGTGGAATGCTTGTCCGACGGTATGGTAATACAAATAATAGTGGAAGCAGGAAAAGGAAAGCAACGCCAGCGCGGTGGTGGTAGTGTTCCACTAGATTAATTTGAAATAAACATTCCGTGGGGAGCTGGAGCGGGAGGAAGTGTGCGCGAGATCGCCCGGCGCATGCACACGCGTATGGCGTGTTATCTTAATAGAAAATTTTACGAGCGTATAAAAATTCTGCGTTGGAATGTGCGGTGTGCACAAATAAGAAATGTTTTCGTTATTTTTACACTTACATTTCGCCGCTGGGATCTATCAGAACGGGGTGGATCATAAAATTTGTTTTTAATAATTTTATTATTTGCGTGACGGTGGTTTTTCTAGCCCCCCCCAATGGCATCGTAAACTTCATGGGGTTATTAAATAGTTTTTGGGTCATATTTGTTTTCAAACGTGCATATTGCAAATGTAGATAATTAATCTCAATCTAATTAAAAACCAGCGAGTGCATCGTAATTTTTTTTCGTCGAGCATATGGGGACGCATTTTTAATTTGCCATTATAAAACCCGACGCACATGGAACATATTCGGGGCGGTTTGGTTGGGTCTTTCGCGATTAATGCGGCCACGCATTCATTCATTGCGCGTACACTGACGCGGCAAATATGCATCACGAACGAACCGTTGGTTGGGTGGGTTTTTTTCTGCGCGCGCTCGCATGAAATCGACGCGCAAACGAAACGAAATAAAAAGATTAAAAAAAGAGGCGAAATCGTTTAATGAGCGTGCATATACAGATGGGGAGTCTGCAGTGTGTATGGTTGGTCGGGTGCCACCACCGAATGAATGATTAAATACCGCTCGGTTCGCGAAACGCGCGGGGCAAAAGCAACACAAATGAAAAACGGGGAAAAAACACACCGCCCACAACAACAACGATGAGAATGGTGGCGGCGGCGGCGGCGGCGGCGCCGGGCGGCTACAACATGAATGCGAACGCGATCGAAAGAAACGGAAAGCGCAACGCGAAAATTATAATAATGAAAAAGAGCGGTTGCAAAAAGTTGATTAAATGAAATTATGTGGAAGCGCAGGCCGCAATTTATTGTCGGGCACCGAATGGCATGATTAGCCATGAATGCATTACGAATTATTTTATCATAATAATTAAACTAATTATAATGGATTATTCTATATTAATTATTATAATTATTTGTTACAGATTTGGAATAGTCACGGGGTTCTAATCTGCACAAAAGCTGTAAGCTGTAAGCTGTAAGTATTAATACATATGTAATTTCCTAATTGCTTTTGTATTGATGTCCACCATGTTCCTGGGGTGTGGTAAATAAGTCCAAAAATAAGAAAACGTCGTCTTCCCCAGTGTCTAATTTATTGTTTCAACAAGTTTCGGCCAACTTAAGGCCA
>JARJDR010014138.1:0-10638 GCA_030264135.1 Myllaena sp. GC000078 | reverse complement strand
CGTTCAGGTTCACAGACGGCTCCTGAACGTTATAAGCGATTCCAGGTATATGTAATTTCAGGTACAAGGACCAAAAATAAAGATCGTACTAACCGAGTGCACGTTATAACCGAAAACGTTATATCCGATCAAATTTACATGGGAAATGCTTGGGGCCATTTTGAGGTGAACGTTATATCCGAGGACGTTATAACGAAATTCTACTGTACTTGCCGGGCATCGCAGACGAAAAAGTTTCATCTCAGGATCTATGTACTTTCTGTAGAAACTGATAATCTCGAATTTGTCACATCACATGATATCATGTTGTTTGCCTTCTATTAAGTTTAATTGCTCTTTAATGCCTATCAATCATACCGATGAACATATTTTTAATTGTATTTATATACTTACTAATATTACGAAATCATATCATTTTGATAATAAGATCTTTAAGTGTTTGATCATTTGATCAATTACATGCGTGATGTCTTATTTCGGTAGAGATCGAATGTACTTATATTTAATTGCCATTTGTCTAATTAAAAATTTTATCATTTTGTTTATTTTCGATAATAATGTTAATCTTGTACTACTTATATTAACCACGATTTGGGCAGGCGTCGCAAAAGATGCCTGTTTGAACGTATTTCAGTAACATCTCTAAATTTTGTTTAATTTCTTCTTATGTACTAGTCTCAAAATGCTTCAACGGTACAAACGATCTAACCATAATCAGAAGTAATGATCAGACACGATATAAACTATAAAGACCCAGCAAAATCAAAAGTGCAGTTATATAAAAGATATATAAAAGTATTGTGCCATGTCAGACATTTCACAAGTGTTCATATGCGGAGGTGCCCCTCTGAATGTGTGGTGAGATCTTCGCATACCAATCAATGACTTAACACAACAATATAACACACTACAGAAATTTCAAATTCAGCGCAGCTGGTGAGTTTGCGTGTGCGTATATAACATTTTCCGTTGGAAGGCCAAATATGGCGGCTAATATATTAAACGAAGAAGGAGCGAGAGATCGGGTGCAGAAAGAAGCACGCAACTACCCCATTTAATTTAAGTAGATGCTCAAAGTTCAATATTTATACCTAGAAAGTACTTAATGATGGCGGAACTATTAATAACCAAATCAGAAGTACTCAGTGCCATTATTAACACTGATGATGAAGCAATCAACAGGTTAATAAAACGCACAGAAAATGGTAAGACAGTTGTCGGTCAGCTCGCAAAACAATGCTTTTGCGACCTCCTCAATAGACATATCATATTGACATACAAAATATTTAAATTTATACAAAAAATTTTAATTGACTGTAAATTATATCCATCTTTAAAAGAACCAGCTAAATCAAACACAAACGCGCATAAAATTAATAGGATAAAGTATACGTTCTATTACATGAACGAAATTACAATGCATGAAGGTGATGCTGACGAACCACTCTGGCACAATGTGCAAATGGTGATTGCATTGGCATATAAAGTACAGTTTGACTTAAAAGGATTACCGTGGAGGAAATTAATCAATTACTTCAACATCTATCGGGAAAAATACCTTGCTTCGCCTGATTGTGAGGTACACGTAGTGCACGGATTAAAGATTCTAGCTTCTTGTTTTCGTAATGCGCTTCAGAACGCTCAGAACGGTCCACTATCAAAACAGAAAATTAAGCAAATTAAAACAACATTTGAGACAGAGTGGAATAAAAACTCCTGCGATTATTATTATGAGAAACTCAAAGATGAGGATACCCTTAATAAAATGATAGCTTGTTTTAAAGGACTCCATGAAGTTACACAGGTTATGAATGAGAAAGGGCACATAAGTGGGAAAATTTTTTTAAGTGTTTTAATGGTTATTCAACGCATTGGGGAACTATGCAAAAACTCATCCGCATCTCCTAATATGTCAAATCACCTCGAAAAGATTTTCAGTCGTTACGTACCAAACGAAATTAAACAACATCTAGTTCGGTTCCGCGATATAATTTCACATGTAATTACTATTCCAAGTTTGCATTTAAAACATCAACCTATAGTGAAGCGGATCATCGACATGATAAATCTATTACATATATCTATTCAATATATTCGTTTAAACATTTTTGATGTTTTAGACATTAGTTTATTACAGGAACAAATTTCTACTAACAAGAAATATTTACATTTGCATAGTTCTGATTTTAAAGATTTATTAAAACTAATACAGAATGCCATTAGTGATCATCGAGGTTTCTTGGACCTCCAAAAATCTATGAATTTAGCTCAGAAACAAATGGCCATTTTAGTTGCTAACGAAATTGGGGCTTTCGAAATCAAAACAGAACGAAATAAGATTGCGCATTTTGATGATCTGCCAGATCATTTTAAACTTCTTTTGGAAAAAGATTACTGTCCCGATGCCGAGATAAAATTATTATTACAAAATAATTATAAGATTAGAAGACGTCAAATTCGGAAAACCAATGACAATTTATCTTTAATTAGCAACAACGAGTACAAACAGAACTGTTTACATATTGCTATAATAGAAGGCAATGTCCTAGAAGTATCAAAATTTATTTCTAATAACGATCCTATGGAGCATGAAGACATAACGGGAAACTGTGCAATGTTTTATGCTATACGATCCAATTCAATAGAATTAACAACTAAAGTGTATCACGGTATAAAAAACAAATTTATAAGTAACATATTGATAAAATGGTTATTGTGGGCATTCAAAACCTCTAATATTGATGTAGTTCACTTTATTGTTCAATTTCATAAAAACGATATTTTAAATTTAATAGAGAGCGAGGTAAGTACCTTATCAAACACAGTATATCAAGACTCACTAACTGTAAACTTATCAGACGCCATCGTAAAATTGATTAAATATAACAAAAAGCATTTGCATAATATTTGCAATGTAGCAGAAACGCTTGTAGATTTCATTGATATCGTTAAAATTCTCTTAAAGATTAATTCTGATGTAAACGCTGTTGATTCCAATAGCTATACAGCGCTGCATTATGCTTCAATTCAAGGACACGATAAATGTGTTGAATTATTATTGAACAACAACTCTGATGTTGACCAAGTTGATTCTTTTGGATTGACTCCACTGCATCATGCTTCGGCACATGGACATGAGAAATGTGTTGAATTATTATTGAACAACAACTCCAATATTAATGCGGTTGATTATGATGGAATATCTGTACTGCATCGCGCCGCAGCATATGGACATGATAAATGTGTTGAATTATTATTAAACAACAACTCGAATATTAATGCGGTTGATTATGATGGAATGTCTGTACTGCATCGCGCTGCAGCACTTGGACATGATAAATGTGTTGCACTACTTTTAAACAACAACTCTAATCTTAATACAGTTGGTTCTAATGAATTGACTGCACTTCACTATGCATCAATTAATGGACATCTTAAATGTGTAGAATTATTATTAAACAAAAACTCTAACATTAATGTGGTTGATTCTAAAGGGGTGACTGCACTGCATTGCGCTTCGAATGAAGGACATGATAAATGTGTTAAATTATTATTAACCAACAAATCTAATATTAATGCGGTTAATTACGATGGAGCGACTGCACTGCATTGTGCTGCAATTCAAGGACATGATAAATGTGTTGAATTATTATTAAACAACAACTCTGATATTAATATAGCTGATTTCAATGGACGGACTGCCCTGCATTGTGCTTCAAATCAAGGACATGATAAGTGCGTTGAATTATTATTAAACAACAACTCTAATATTGATGCAATTGATTCCAATGGATTGACTGCGCTGCATCAGGCGTCAGGACAAGGACATGATAAATGTGTTGAATTATTGTTAAACCGCAACTCTAATATTAATGCAGTTGATTCTATAGGATGGACTGCATTACATCATGCATCACTTCTAGGACACAATAAATGTGTTGAATTACTATTAAACAACAACTCTAACATTAATGCCGTTGATTCCAATGGATTGACTGCACTGCATCACGCTTCAACACATGGACGTGATAAATGTGTTGAATTATTATTAAACAACAACTCTAATATTAATGCGGTTGATTTCAATGGATGGACTCCACTGCATTTTGCGTCATATCAAGGACAAGACAAAAGTGTTGAAATGTTATTAAACAACAACTCTAATATTAATGCAGTTGACTCCAAAGGATTGACTGCACTGCATCACGCTTCAGCACATGGGCATGACAAATGTGTTCAGTTATTATTAAATAACAAATCTGATGTTAATGTAATTACTTTAAACGGATTAAATGCACTGCACCTTGCTTCAAATAAAGGACATGATAAATGTGTTGAATTATTAATAAACCACAACTCTAACATTAATGCAGTGGATTCCAATGGCTTGACTGCATTGCATTTTGCTGCAACACATGGACGTGATAAATGTGTTGAAATGTTATTAAACAACAACTCTAATATTAATGCGGTCAATTTCAATGGAATTACTGCACTGCATCTCGCTTCAAGTCAAGGACATGATAAATGTGTTGAAATATTATTAAATAACAACTCCGATATTAATATAGCTGATTTGAATGGATGGACTGCCCTGCATTCTGCTTCAAATCAAGGACATGATAAATGTGTTCAGTTATTATTAAATAACAAATCTGATGTTAATGTAATTACTTTAAACGGATTAATTGCACTACACCTTGCTTCAAATAAAGGACATGATAAATGTGTTGAATTATTAATAAACCACAACTCTAACATTAATGCAGTTAGTTCCAATGGCTTGACTGCATTGCATCACGCTTCAACACATGGACATTATAAATGTGTTGAAGTGTTATTAAATAACAACTCTGATATTAATATAGCTGGTTTCAATGGATGGACTGCCCTGCATTGTGCTTCAAATCAAGGACATGATAAATGTGTTGAAATATTAATAAACAACAAATCAAATATTAATGCAGTTACATCTAAAGGTGAAACTGCACTGCATTGTGCTTTCCAGAAGGGTCATGACAAATGTGTTAAATTTTTATTAAACAATAATGCTGATATCAATTCTACAACTTTTAATGGAAATTCCCTACTACATGATGCTTGTTTTTATCAAAATATATTAAGTGTTAGATCTCTGTTAGCGCACAATGCCAATATATATTTGCCTAATGTCAACGGTCTAACGGTATTGCATATAGCTGCTGGTTTAGGTTTTTCTAATGTTATCACTTTATTATTAGAACACAATATGAACATTGAGACAGTGAATTCAGAAGGATCAACCGCATTGCATGATGCTTCGTATTACGGTCATAAAGAAGTTGTTCAGTTATTGTTGTCTCACGGTGCTTCTATCAATGCTAAAGATTTGCATGGGCATACACCTCTCCATGATGCCTGTTTTAATGACAATATTAACATTATAGAATTACTACTCAAAAATGGCGGTATTATCAACGAAAGTTCCTACGATGGCGAGACACCATTACTTGTTGCGGCAACTTTGGGCTATCGTAGAGTTGTTGACACACTATTGAAGTACATTATCAATGTTGATGCTACTGATTCAAATGGACATACTGCATTGCACAATGCTGCATTTCGTGGGCATAATGAAATAGTAGAAACACTATTAACACATAACGCCGACATCAATGCCACGGATTCGGAGGGCGATACTGCACTACATTACGCATGTGTCGGAGCACATATTCAAACAGTCAAAACACTACTGCGTCATAATGCCAAAATCAATTCGACCAATTATCAAGGAGCCACATCTTTACACTATACTGTTGCCGCTGGCAACACCGAGATTGTTGCATTACTTTTGACTCGGGATTGTGATGTTAACGGTCAGACAAATAATGGAGTGACTGCGTTGGATATAGCACGGAATAAAGATCATTTCGAAATATTGGAGATATTGCGCGCAATAGTATATAGCATGGATTAAACATCGTTTCCAAATATGAAACATGACAAACTTAGTTATTAATAAGCTTATGCAAGAACAACCTTTATACAACAACCAACAAATATTTAAATTTAGGTAAGAAATATTCGGGTACATTGAAGTATAAAACATAACGTTTCTGACTTTGCAGATTAGATATATTGAAGTGTTTTGATTGATACTGTCTTGCAAACAATTAACTGATAATTCTACATGATTCGAACGAAAAAGTTTCAAAATAATATTGTAAGTATTTTTAGTGCTCTAAGTGAAATAAATAGGTATTCTAAAATATTTGAATTTTATAGACTAATCTACAAAATAGCTTTAACAAAGTATATCCAAATCATAATAAAGAAAAATAAATAAAAAATATAATCAGCAGTACCAATTGTTGGTTTTCATGGGATCGAGAACAGTAAGGCCTAATCTACAACAATGTATAGAGTAAGTTCAAGAAAATTCAAATACCAGTTCTAACATATGTTGTTCTACAGCAGGAAAATACCGTAAATTCCAGTGGTCGTTGGGTGCGATAGTTCCGTGTCTCTTACTTCCAATCAATACTTCGTTAAGAAAATGAAAAAGGAATGACCGCTGGCCTGTCAAGCGCACAGCGCACATCGCAGTCGAAACAGGTAAGCCTAATATTCTCGATAGTCTTACTTTAAATTAACCATATTAATCAATGATATTTGAAGCTTTTGTTCCGGGCTTTATCAACCAGAAACTTCATAACGTTCTAGTTCAAATGAGCATCGTAGCGCAGACATCGAGGGATTCAACAATTTCAACATATTCTAAATTACAACTTCTTTCTTTTTCTCCATACAATATTGCTTCTAGTATGTAGATTATAATATAAATTTAAGTTAAGAAATTTTTTCAGTAAGTTTATGACAATGAATTTAGTTGAATCATTAGTTTAAAACTATAAAATATATCAATTGCTATAATCGTAATTATTTGAAATAAGCGTCTCATATACGAAAAATTTATATAAATTATTGGGTTAGTCTAAAATGAAGTTTAGCTTAAAATCTATTAAAACTGTTAAACATTCCCTGTGGGTTCTTTAGTATAAACTACTATGTTGTTCTCAACGAAAAGCCAATTTAGACATGTGACAACTGGCGGATTACAAGTTAAGCACTCATTCCCAGCCTTCAGCAAAAAGTGGAAATGAGTGGCAATGATTACCGCTGCACACTTAACTATACATAAGAAAGATGTTGAAATAGATGGCAACATTGAATTAGACAATAACATGAAGTGAGAACTAGGGTTGTCTTGCAATTAGACAATTTCGTGGTGTAGTAGACGGAAAGTACCAAATGTCGCTGTTGCCAGACAACGATACGTTTTGAATTTAAAGCGTATAGAAAACAGCAAATGTTGTTATCCCTGCCAAGTTCAGGTGCGTCGACATAAAAGTGATGTTATTCACGTAATGTCCATTATTATAAACTAACTACGAAATGTAGAGCGGCGCAGTAGCAAGCCTCTAGTCTTCTCTCCATTGCTTATACATGAACTTACGGTAACCTTTTATTTCATCATCAATCTAAAAGTTTAATATTATTAGATTTTTATTTTTCGCATACAACATTAACCGTAACTACACATGACTAATATTGGCTATTCCAGCGAGACAATGAAACGCAATTCATAAAAAAATTAGACTATTAATTAGGGAGTATAATATTATTTTGTTTAATTCTAATATTTTTTGTATACTTCTTTAAGGTTATTTTATATATTGACATCCTATTTTTATTCGATACGATTTTTAAAATGCGATAGGTTATTGGTATTTCAGAAGCATATAGGTAACGAACCTATTTTAATTTTATAGAACCTATGTAAATATCATAGACTAATTAGTAACAAAATTAATTAATTTTGAAACTTATATCAATATAAATATTTTATACTATTTTAATAATGATCTATTGTTTAAATATGTAATTACTGCAATACAAAGAATTCATTATAAGCATTAATTTAAAACAACAAATATATCTATTTATCTAACTACATATCTAAATCGAACCCAATCATTTTTTATGGAATTGTAATTACTTAATGATATTGTCAGTAGACGACGTATATTTATATCCATAAATAAACAAACCGTTCTTTCATTATCAATCCCAAAAAAAACTGCCGTTTTACTTGCGATATTTTATTATAAACAATAGTTCGTAAAACAAAATATGGCGCTGTGCCGGAGCGGCGTTAGGCCACCGTGGTTGTGTTCGTAGGTTTTGAATTTCGCGCGCGCTTGTCGCGAGTATCGCGAGCGGTGCGTATGTGGTCTGGGAGGAGGGATTCCGCGAGTCCGTCCGTCCGCGGAGCATTATCCGTTCTTTCTACTTGGTCGCAGCGTACTAGCCACACGTGTGTTTCGCGGTTTTATCCATCGTGTCTTCTCCCCGGGCTGAATCCAGCCACGCGCGACGGACTAGGTATGGGTTGCCCTAAGTTTACGCTGCCATGTACTGACCCAATATCTTTGTAATAGGATTGTAAATCGTGATTCTCACGCCTGCGCTTCCCTGTGGATCAAATAAAGACACTTGTCCTTGAAGAGCAACAACGTGGTTTGGATTTCTTTTCTGCCTTCTCTTCGGCTCGATCCCCGCGACGGAACAAACCGTCACAGCGCTGTTATGAAACTTCTGTGTTCTTCCCCTCTTTTTTCTCCCTCATATACTCATCAGTGCGACAGGTCAGTGCTTCTCACTATCACTCATTATATGCTCAATATTAGCGACCAAGTGCAAACGAAATTGCAAGCCTCGGCTGACGCCTCGGCAGCTAACCTTTGCGCAGATGGACTGAAATATCAAACGCGTTCCAGCAATATAATCTACTATTATTTAACAGTTTCTATGTTTCTCTTCCATGCAATACAATAAATACAGTTGAATAACAATAATATCCGCCAACTAGGATCGCCAACACTACCACGTACTTTAAATCAAATGATTTACGTCAAAAGATGGCATGATGATATGGATGGCCATGGATGTTGTTATATATTGCATGGCCTACTTAATATTAGGTATAGAAATGAGGTTGCCAAGTTGACAACTGGGATAAAAATTCATAAACGATCAGTTCCAGTTCTCTTCTTGTCATCACACAAGTTTGCCGCACTGCGCCGAACGCGTATCTCTAAATTTGTAATCAAATTTATTCTGTATATAACTAACAAAATAGATCTATGTTTCTAATTAAATCTTCAAATAGAAAACAATTACGATCGTCATTTCGGGAAAGAAATTTTACTAAAATTATTTCTTAAAGTTGAATTCTTCTCACTTGACTATGTATGAATCGAACTAGAAACCAAAAAGTGTTTCTGTGTGCTAATAGTTGTTATAATATTTCATTATAATGCAACGGTTCTCGACTAATTTTGATTCTTGTCGACATTTCGTCAGTTTGTCAACTCTGATCTCCAATTGTTCTCTCTGCTCCCGTTTTGTTTATCATCTTTGATCTCCTACCTACGCTTTTGGTTTTCTAAAATACTTGTTATTATCTTCCTGCTATTTTTACGAAGCTATCTGAAAGCATGTATGATTTCTAATACTTGTTTTCCGCTGTGCACAGCGAGAAGTTCGAGATGCAATCTGAAAAGTCATCCAATTATGTCCCAAACATAGCGTGGAACACCGCCTCACTCGGAGCACCCTTCTTTCCATTGCATTTGCTTTGCTTGGGTCACTGTATTCTTCCACGAAAAGTTCAGACGGTGGTCCATCAGATATTTGAAGAACAGGATTGTCAGGAGGAGCAGATCGCCTAATCCCTTCATTAATTTCTTTGAAGATATCGAAAAATGTGTAATTCAGATGCCGGTTTTTCTTTTTTTTTTCAATTTTTAATGCTCCTAGCATTCCAAGTTGTTTGCCTTTCTTGGCATTTTGTAGGAATGATTACAGTTATTTCCACTGCTGGAGTTCACCCTTTGCCAATATATTAGGCAATTGAATGTTTCCAGAGTTTTCCAATGCATTTTAACATATAAACTAATACATTATCAGGTAACGCCAATTTTCTATAAAATTTGCGAACATCAAATAAAATCTTACTCGTTTCTTCATCAAATTTACTACAGAAAAATAAACAAATAACCAACTATTACACTCGCTGCAATATATTTATAACAATTGTTATCGTCACCTCGCCACACTCATTTTGGTCTGTGTTATAAGAGGGACGTGGTTAGTTATAGCATTGGTTTGACTTTGATCGACCTAGTATGTTATGGCCCTATCCTTTAACATGGGATTTTCTTATCATACCACGTCGCTCTATCTCTCCCAATACTGTCTCTGTCATTATCTGATACAACGCTGGCTAAAATCTAAGCAACCTCCTATATGTAAATTCCGAGCATATTTAATAATTTTTAATATCAATGAATGTCGTAATTGGTAATATAGGCAATAACACATTCATTTTGGTCTGTGTTATGAGGGGGAAGTGTTAAATTATTTTGACCTTGGTCGACCTGTGATGTTATAGCCCTATACTTTTACATGGGATTTTCATAATTATTCACGTAGCTCCTTCTCTCTCTATACTATCTCTGTCTTTATCTGATACATTGTGACCAGCATATTGATGGCCCTGTTGTCACTGCTGTCACAGCAATATGGCGGCCATGT
>JARJDR010014137.1:0-14815 GCA_030264135.1 Myllaena sp. GC000078 | reverse complement strand
GGGGTTCAAATACGGGGTGGCTTCTCTGTTCGGAGGGGCGAGCTAGCGGAAAGAAACGACACAACGGGCCTGGGGGGGGGGGGGGGGGGGCGTATTAGGGGGGGGGGGCGGGGGGGGGGGGGGGGGGGGGGGGGGGGGGGGGGGGCGCGGGGGGGGTGGGCGTTTAAGAGGCGCACCATTTCGCAAATTACTTTATTAAACCGCGG
This sequence comes from Myllaena sp. GC000078, assembly GCA_030264135.1. NCBI lineage: Eukaryota > Metazoa > Arthropoda > Insecta > Coleoptera > Staphylinidae > Myllaena > Myllaena sp. GC000078. Next base: position 14,609 of record JARJDR010014137.1, on the reverse strand, counting down.
CGCAACTAAAACGTATAATGGAATGCAGGCGCAGGCTTTGAGCGCGCCTGGCCCGGCCCCGCATTTATTTCGCTTGTGAAGCGCGAAAACTTAAACGCATTTTACGCTCGCGTTGTTTATTATAGTACAAATGCGGCAAACTTTTCGTGATCCTGCGATGCATGGCGCATGCATGCATGCGCGTTCAAAATAAACGCGTTGCCACCACCGGCGTCGATGTAAAAAGCCTCTCTCCTTCGTCACCACTCACACCTTGCGCTTACGCAGTGCGCGGGCGTGAAGGGGGCAGAATGCAGATGATATATACGCGGGAGTGGAGAAATAAATGGGGAAAAAGAAAAATTACATTTATTACGCGAAGCACGCGAATACGTTATGTGTGTTTATACTGTACACGAATTTATAGGAATATGCGAGGGAGAGGAGAGCTGCGAGACTCGGTTGGGAAGTTCTTGCCCGTCGGCGGTCATTGATTATACAGGCACGGCAGCGAAAAACGATTGCGGCGGATGCTGCGATGTGCCCTTTTGTCTGGGCGCGCCATTCAAAAATCATGCAACAAAACAGTTCAGCGCGCACGTCAAATGGATGGTTAAATGTTTCTTAGGCGCGTTCGTGATAATGACATTCATATGTAATCTCGTTTTTGTGGGCGATCGTGGAAGATAGAATGTCGCAACCCTTTTGCAAAACGGCAAATTGCTGCTGGACGACAGTATAAGCCAAAATGAAAATGGAACCAGATAATTGCGATTCAAGCCGGCAATCTCCATCTTAAATTGCGTTTGGATTAAACATGTTTGCATGAAAGCGTGGTTACACACTCGCTGAAGTTGTAAACTATTTTCGGCGTGATTTTTAGAGTGGAAAATTAGCGTAATCATCATGCGTGTGGCAACCCCCCGCCTTATTCACGCACGTCGTGCGTGGCGGTTCTATTTTTATGAAATTCTCCACGATTCGAAACTCAGTCACGAAATATAAATGCAATATAAAAAATAGCATACTTTCGTCGGGCTTTGATCTAATTAGATTAGATTAGGCATTTGGTGCCCAGTCGAAAGGTGCAAAGCTAAACAAACAAGCGGGAATTAACATGACGACAAGTAGCAAATTTGTGTAAACTCATCGAGTGCGCGCGCGACGCATTTTTCGTGAATAAATCATGATACGTATCAACGCCAAATAAATACTCGCTAGTTGACGAGCGAAACCCTAAAAAAAGCAGTTGAAATAATAATTCATTTAAAAAAGTACATTTTAAGCATAAAACCTAGTGTATTTATTATATGATAGCAGTTCTGTCATTGTAACTGGTTTAAAATGCAACGAATTGTCAAGTTCTTAGGAGAAAAAAAAAGTGTCACCGTTTGCACATGTCGGCCGTAATTAGAATCCGTTTCAAGCAAAACGCCCGTATAACGAGCGCCTGCATGCCCGTAGTTAAATGAAAAAGGCTCCGAATTAACATAGCAATTGTGTGAATATGTTAAGTAATAAATACACAAGCGCGTAAATACGCGAGCGAGAAAAAATGTAAATCAAGTTCATTTTCGTCCCTAGTTATTTTTTATTGTCCAGAGTCTCGGCGCCAACCTAGAATGCTTTTCCCAAACCATCATGCCCCGTCCCCCATCCTTCCATAGTCCTTCCTTCATATACCAGTGTCGACGACAAATCTGTGCCTGTTCCAACGCAAGTAACGTTTCGTGTAATAACGCTTGAAATTTCAGCCTGCCCCAAAATAAACACGAGGAGAAATTAAAAATTTCATAAACGGCTTCGAATTGAAACAAACAGCAAAAAAAAGCGCTATAACAACAAGTTAATTAATAAGTTACGACGAATTTAGCACAAATTCCAATGCACAACGTCCAATGTATTTCTGGGTCTATTAAATTTGATATTGTTAATGAATATATTTGAATATTTCACATGAATTTACTGCGCGAAATTTATTAACTCAACGTAAATACTGTGATATTATTAAACTTCTCGTTAGCATATTTTAATCGTAAAAGTTTTGATATAATTTACCCAATTTCGTTAGTCGCTCATTTTACTAGTCGAGACCTAAACCAATAAAGCGTAATGATTATGAAACAATTATGCGTGACATCTTCGTAGCATATCATCCGCACGACCACACGGGCAACAACACATAATACAGTCCTGAATAAACAAATAACTTCGTTTCTATGTGTTGCGTTACTCTCTCGTGAACCACGTGCACTCGCGGGGCGGCAATAGTAATAGAACGGAGTAAATGGTTACGAAAGGGGACACGAAATGAAAGTGCCTCAATGTTTTCAACTACGAACTCATCCCGGAATAAAATGAAAGCGACTTCAAAGGGAGTGGGCCTTTTCGCCAGTTTGAGCGCAATGCATGTATATGCGCAATGCGTGCCAACACACCTACGCTGCTCATATATTACGTGGAAAAACGAGGGTGATTCCTACGTCTGGTTGGTATGAGAATTTGTTTCGCGACGAAGAAAACGCACAACTCTTCTCGGCTCCGCACGACCCCGAAAGTCGACATAATTGCAATGAAGGGAAGAGCAGCATCCCGTTTGGCGCCGGATTATAGGTGGAAAGGCTCGTCCAATATCCAACCATATTATTTCCGCTCGAATTTCGCAATTCTTGGCTAATATCCAGTCATATTTAGTGCGGCATGCGGTTGATATTACAAATATTTACGAGGTATATGTATTTTTTATTTCGAATTGTTTCACGGGGGAAATTGAATTGAAAAAAAAAGCGGCGAAAAAGAAGAATGTTAAGACGCGAATTTGCATTTTCTCCCATTGCGACGTTCGCTCCGCGGCGCGGTCGGGAAAAGATTTGCACTCGGGCGTGTTATTGACGTTGCGAATTTCGGCGCGGCAGAAAGGGCTTCGAGTTATATTGAATTGAGTAAAACATAATTTTATATTTCGAGATCAAATTTCGGGCATCACAAGGAAAAAATGTTTCAACCAGATGACTTTCGCAAACAAGCCTTGGACTTGGAATTATTTTTTGGCGGGCCCCCGGTAATTGATGTTGAAATTGTCACCGTGGTGTGTCAATCATGTTTTTTAATCATTGTCGCCAGATATGAAATGTAAAATATTGCCCAAATCATCGCGACAGTTGTGATATGGGTAAGTCAACCATTTTCAAATTTTTATTCCAAAACCAATTACAAGGAAATTGCAAATTGATAATCAAATATGTACAAATTATGCAAGCACTCATCTTTCCGCCCTCTCCATCCTCCAGCCAAAACGTAAACAGCGGACAATATTTGCCGTTCGTCATATTTCCCTCATTTCTCATTTGCAAAATCAATTTTAAAGACAAACAACGTATTTGGCTGCAAAACCCAATACTAATTCCGCAGCTGGAATATTCACATTTTTGTCACACAATTGAAAAGGTTCAAAACAAATTCATCCTAGAGCACATTCGATTTTATTCGATTGACTTCCACGCCCTTCACTCACTACTCTCCTAGATTTGCCAGCGCGCACATTTTCCGGTTCGTTATCGCTTGCCGGAAGTCCACTATCAGGAAATCAAATCGTTCCCATCGAACTCCTTAACGCGGCCGAGCGCGTATCATCGACGGCAGTAATTGGCGTCTGCCATCCGCAACCGCGATCAATGCGAATTATTGGCAGTTGCGCAGTTTTTCTCTTGCATATTCAAATTGCCGTCCGCTGTATATTTGAATAGCAATTCTATTTGCATCCGATTACATATTTATTGCAACCGATGCGCGCGAGATAATGCGGAATTGTTTGGTCGATTCGTTTCGCCCAACAACTTGCGGCAATCAGCAGGCGTACGTTTGGGTGCGCGGGTGGTTGGCGCTTCCGCTGTTATTGCTTTTGCTGTTGGAGCAACGCGTGTAATTGTGGTCAGCCCGAACTTGTCGAAGTGTTTCGCCCTGCATTTGTCCGACATGTGCATGCGCGCGGGGGCGGGCGGGCGGCTGGGCGCGCCATATGCGAACGGATGTCCTTAGCAACGATCCGCAGCGAGATTTAGACAAATTACGCAATAACATGTAATGCACACACTGCCATGCTGACAGGCGTGTGCTGCGTTCGCGTTGTGGCTGTGACGGGGCCAAATGAGCGCACACACCCGCCCCTGCCGACGGCTGACTGACGCCGGGTGGAGTATGATGATGATGATGATTCTCTCGTCACCGCTATGAAATTATCGAATATAAAAGGGGTTGGTGACATCTCATTGGCGCACATTTCCCGACTGCAAATTAAATATGAACTTATTGTTAGGTAAATTGTAAATTTAATATAATTTCCATGTGTATGTGTAGATAAATGGAGTGCATGAATGTGGAGATGTGTAGAAATGGGTATAAATCAGTATAAATCAAAAATTAAGTAAAACTTTTGTAAACGGCGAGTAAACGGTGGGAACGGGGGTTTGCAAGTTTAGGCATTCTCAGGGGTGATCTTCTCCAGTTGGAAGTCGTCCTTGGTGCTATCAGGCGCATTGCTTGCCGACTGAACGCCTTCTGCAGACGGCTCGCTACTGTTCTCCAGGTTGATGCCATTCGTTTCTGCTTGCATCAAATTGTTATTGTTGATGTCTCTCATTTCGGCGCCGGCGGGCATTGGCGGTGGCGGCGGTGGCGGCGGTGGTGGTGGTGGCGGTGGTGGTGGCGGTGGTGGTGGTGGTGGAGGAGGAGGCGGCGGCGAGTCTTCGATAGGCCGGCGTCTCTTGCTCATCTTCACCTTCTCGTTGAACACCATCGAGAACTCGTCGATCTTCTGCAAGTGGCCGCGGCGCGTCTCCAGCAGCAGGCGATTGTGATGCAGGACAAGCGCGCCCTTCGTGAGGTGCATCACATCGCCCGGCTGCATGTGGGCGCCGAGCGAGTCCCACACGCGCGCCACAATGCACGCCGTCTGGTCGGCGACCTTTACGCGGCGCACCGCGTACTTCTTCGTAGCCGTGGGCGGTGTGCGGCGACCGACGTCGAGCACCATGAACGAGGTCTCCACGTTCTGCATGTCCTCTTTCATGTCGATGATCTGCACCGTGTTAGTTGGTGGTTCGGCGTCCGGCTCGCTACTTGCGGCCATAATTGTGGATTGTATTTGAACGGATTTACTTTTTTTTGGGGGAAGGTAAACAGGATGCGTGTATGCTGCGATGTGACTTCGAAACCCCCGTATGAGGTTGTGAATTGCGTTTGAGATATTGCTATCGATGTCAATGATGTTTCGCATCGTTGCTTAGCGACGGGGATAGTGATTTGTTTTCTCATGGCATGCATCATTATATCTTCGAATAATTGAAGTTTTAAAAAAATAGAAGGCGGTACGATCAATTCGAACAAAGAGAAAATGAATATCGAATTGATATAGTCATTAAGAAGATGAAAGTTGTTTGCTTCGCATTGAAGACGAGTGCATGTGTTAATCGCGTAAAATTAAATTTCAACGAGCAAAAGTAGATAGCGAATAGCCAAGCTAAAATCCGCCGCTCTCTGTGTAAGGAATGATGATGATAAACGACGCGCAGGTTACAAATGTTGCAAATGTTTGCATAGGGTGCGTCGAGAGACATGTATAATCTGAAGATGGGTTTGTAACCGCGATATAATGTCATAAATAATGCATGTGGGGCGCATGCGAAACGAATTTGCCTAGGTATTCCATGGAAAGTTCAGGGAAATATTCGGAAGTACATCACAAATATCTTTCGGTTTTCTTTTTCTGCCAATAATCATCACAATGAAACGCAATAATTTCGTGTTAATGATTAAAACGAGACCCCAGCAACGGTCGTATTTTCAAGGAAGTCAATATAAATTTGCGCGCGCTTGTTGCGAACTTTGTGTTTGCAAAGAATATCGAGTTGCAATCTGATCGGTTGATTACTAAGGCTAAGTTCGCTTACTTGTTTGTTTACGTAGTACGAACAGAAGTCGTAACCAGATGCCAATTATCCGAAAGTCAATCTAACAAACCCCGGCTGCACAAGCTGCGCGCGGATGCGACGAATTTAATGATGGGTAATTTGTAATATCGATCAAATGCAAAGTGTAAATGCTGCGCGCAGCATGTTGTCTTTTTCGCGCGTATTCTCTGGCGCGCGCCTAATATTTGCATCCGCATAATCAAATAATGGCATTAATTAATTTCGACTTTCAATTAGGAACAATATGAAATGCATTTATAAACCGCCTTATATTCATAAGCACCGATACGGATTTGTATATTCATTGCATCCATCCATCAGTACAAAAAAAGTAACACGTTCGCTGTTCATTTTAAGTTCATTTACTTTAAAGGCCTGACGGATGAGGTATAAAAAGTAAATTTTAAAGGATTTACTGTTCTAACGACTTTTAATGGGACTTATAACGACTTTGACTTCGGCTGCGATCCGCCTCCATTGGTGGGCGAGCAGCCCCATCCATGATTCGCGATTTATACGCGAGCGCGCGCGCGAGCGAGCTCTAAACGATTTCGATGATACTACAAGATTGAAAATGGGATCGTGTTAAGGCCGGCGCGCGGCTAGCAATCGATGCGGCAATCGATACGATTAACGTTTCCGAGCATACGCGTGTGCGCGCGCGATTGAAAGCGCGAGCGAATAACAAGTTTTATGCAAATCTTGCACGAATCTATACATCTTCCCAAAAGATTTACGCGGCGCCCTCGCTGATATTTGGGCAAAACTTGAAATCGCATTAAATTATTGCGTATCATGCTGACTGGCATGCTATGCGCCAATCGACATGGCATGACGTTCCTATTTTCTTCCGCGAGCAGGCGAATTAAAAATATTCGACGCTGATTACGCGCAATACCGTATTGGCTGTTTGCGCATAAATAAGGATATTATTATTGTGCGCGGCTGCAAATTTGAAGTGCGTTGAGAGGGGCTGGCTTTCAATGCTTTCGGCACCGCCAAACAATCTTAGCGCAAACTTGGCGCTGTTCGAACAATGAAATGGAGCGCAAAGGAGGCGAGAGTTTTTAATTAATTTTGTTTTAATCAGCGCGCGAACGCCTGCGCGCGCGCGCGCCACACACACATACTCGCGCAATATTATTTTACCGAAGTCCCACCAATTGAATAGAATAGATGGGCTAGCAACTAAAGGTGGATTGTATGAAGTTAATTAACACGCATGTTTATGAGACTACTTAATCCGCGCCCCTAGCTTACGGCATGAATATTTAATTTTTCCATGCGTTGCGCGCCGTTTTTCGCTTGCCGCGCGCGCTCGACTAACTTTTGCGCCCCTGTCGACCAGTGATTAATTAAACTCATAAAAGTCTTGAATGAAAAACTGAAAAGGTCTAATTTGTGAATATGCGATAAGCAGGTTTACTATGTATTGTTTCATTGAATTGAAAATGTGTTGCATCAACAAGATTATTGCGTAAACTGTAAAATGCAAAAATGACACGAATCTAACACCTGCGCGAATGAGCGTAAATCTTAATCCATCGGATGCGCCGCACGAAAAAACTCGCATCCTTCAAAAACATCACTCAATAATTCATTTTCAATCTATAGCACGCGAAACGGGTTCGAGGTGGTGCCTGCCTACATATCAAACTGACAGTTATCCATTAAAAGATATATAAATAAATGATTGGAGGGGCATTTCCATTAAAATTCTCTTTTATTTCCAGATCGACTTCTGAAATCGCTCGGTAATTCCAGGTAGGTTAACAAAACTCCCATGTATCCAGCGCTTGCATACCTAACATACTTTCCATCATTTTGCAACAAAGCCGCAGCCGAAATTAACGGAATCTTCGTTCAGTGTCGAATGTGCGTTGTTTTGTCCGAAAAGTTACACACCACTTTAAACGCGCCAAGCGATCCTTCGCTGCCTGTACGAGTATGTATCTACTTCGGCGGGAGGAGGGCGCATTTTTATCCTGCGAATGTGGGGTACATACACACATTCACTTAAATGCCACTCGCAATGTGTGCGCGCAAGCGGCGCGCGCATGACGCGAATGCTGAAGAGATCAGCTTCTCCTCTCTCGCGTGCTGATTATGTGCAGTAGGCGCGCGAGGGGCGTGAGAAAGTGAGAAAGTTTACAGTTTGCCGTTTGCTCCTTTCACCTCCGCAACACCCCGCCAACGGTTGCCGAAGGCCATGTGGAAATTGTGTACACATTACGAAAATTGTTGGAAATTTACTCACGTCGTTAGTGCTCTTAAAACATCGCACGTGCGCGGAATACTGCCGAAATTCGCATATGAATATGAATTTCGTATGGTGCGGCGCGCCGCTTCAATTGCAGTATCGATATGCAAAATTTATAACACCGACGCTATTCTAAGGAAAATTTAATCGACTCACTTACCCAAATGGGCATCAAGTAAACTCACCTGAAATAAAACAAAAAACGTTCAGCATTTTTTAGCGGTAGATTGTGGCAAAGATTGCAGTGATTAAGTACACTCTGTTTGCATATACCTACGAACATAAAACTTAATTTATCTCTCAGGATTATATTTTTTACTTTTCTTTGCGCGTATAATGTTTCCTGTAATCTTAAATTGTCTTGTGGTAATTCCTTGCAGGAATATACTATTTTGCATAATGTACTAATTTTGTAGAGCGTCATATGCTTAAGTAATAATGAAAGAAAGACTAAACTGACTGCTACGTATTAGTTTTTGGGCCGAAAATAAATCACAGAAACACTTCAACACTGCCCATCAGGATGGTGTCCATTCCATTGATCATCAATTCCCCGCTCTCGACTTATATCTGCATCCATTGTAAGACTAAATACGAAATTCCATCATCAAGATATTGATATTGATGGAATTGCAGGCATATCGGATCGCGTGCGCTCGTAAAAGTTGGTATGAATTAAACGTAGAAATCGAAGTGATAAAAACGCGCAGTTGACGCTCTGTACTCGACAATTTGATGGCAAAACCACCGTCGTCGTCGATGCCGTCGATGATGATGCGATAGGAATGACGTGAAGGAGGACTCCCAGATAATTAATATTGATTGAGGTCGAATTTCGCCGAGTTTGCGGAAAAACTACATAAAGCCATATGAAGTACACTCACCCGTCGTTAATACGTCTCCATAAGGGCCGCAGTCGCAGTCGAAACCCTAATGCAAACACAACGCACCCACACCGCAATGTGCAAACCGCGAATGAAAGCGCCGCGGTGCAGCATTATACACCTACTACAAACGCAACTCGCCGCTCGACTAATCTCTACGCGCCACCCGATGACTGTAATTTTCATCGCAAATCATTCATTACACTCGCGGGCGCAAATTGTATATCGAAACGAGCGGCGTGCGTGCGAGACCGTTTTCTGCAAATCACACCCTCGGCGCGCCGCCAACGCACGCAGCGCCTAATATGGGCTAGATAAATCCGACCTATAATAGGTGGGTTCGGTTGATATTTATATCGGAGGCGCCTCACCTTCCTCCCCATCGCCGGCGCCGCCAAGACCATATCGAAATTGATGATGTGCTGCGGTGGATCATTGAATGGCGAGGCATTCGTTATCGCCACTCGGCGGGGATCCTTCAATATCATTCCCGCTCAACCTCCGCAGTAATAGCGTAGATATCGCGAGTAAATTAGGGTCGCTGACAAAGACAATCACTATTATTTAGCCGTTGGCTTAGAATCCGTTTGCGGTATACTTTTTTTCCGCAATAATACTAACTAATACTCCCCATGCTGTCCATTGTTGGCAAATGTTGGGCGCCCTTGTCGAGTGCAAACAGCAGCGCCCCGAAATTCGTCGAGGCGCAATTTGGCGTCGTCTCGTCCGGCTCGCCTAATCGGCAATGTGAAATCAAGTGCCTTGTTAGCCATATAACCGTAATCAGCATAATAGTCGAGAAGGGCACGTGGGGCAGGGCGACAAAGGCCCAATGGACGTCCGAGCGAAAATGTACAAAGTTAATAAGTTTCACGTTAAGTGACCGTCGAAAACGACCAAAACGGAATACAACCACGCTCAAAGGGATGGATAGCCGGCTCGCAGAAGAAACTTGCCGTGAAATTAATTCGCAAACAGCAAACAGCTCGTTTTCGATCGCGTTTTATTGTTTGCTCGTCGATGGCCAAATTGCAGCTTGACCCCGCAAGTTTAATTGTACTCCTTCCGGCCTCCCCCGGCCACCCGCCACAGTCAATGAATGTTACACCATATCGGTTGACACACAAATCGATGCCACGCCGCCAAGCCAAATGTAATTGGAGCAAAGTTTTCTCGGCGTCGAAACTTCCAAACGGGCTGACCTACAATCTTCCCATTACCGCCCGTCTATTGCACTTGAAATGTCGAGGCAATAATGTCGGTTTATTTATTCATTCAAATGGTCGGCGGAGAAGAAGAAAAAAGAGCGATTTTAAATGCAAGCCATTGCTTACCTGTGATTAACCAGAGCTCCCGCAGGCAGTCCTCTCTGGACTTCTGAATGTGCGGCACGCCGCCGTCGTGTAGCGCCGCAGAGGACGAGGACGCCGGCTCGCCCTCGAGCGTTTTGAATAACAAGGCGCCCATTAGAGCGTAGCCGGTGACGAGGACCAGCAGTCCGGTGCGATTGCAGAGCACTTTCGACGCACAGCCACGCGGCGCACGGTGGTCGACGTACGTCGGCGTCGTCGTCGTCGTCGGCGGCGGCAGCGGCGCATCGTGGTGGCCGTTGTGATTTGCGCAGCCGCCGGCCGGATGGAAGTTCATGCGTGCGGTGCTGGTCGAGTGCTGCTCGTCCGCGTCGTCATCCATCTGCAACAACAAACTTGCGGGATGAATCGCGCGCGCGCCAGCGCAGCGCCCGGGATCGGAAACAATAACAAAACAATTTCGCAAACGCATTAGGAGCGGAACGCGCCGAGCGGCTTTTTAGGCAGAGGGCGTGAGGGGAGAGATGGTTAAGAACGCGCGTCCTAAAACAACGATGTTCTCGGACGAGACATGCGAAGTGCGAAAACAATGCCAAATACTACGCGTAGCTCAAAGAAAAACGGAGTGTAATATGTTTTCGCTTTGGCCTGACGAATGGATGGCCACTAAATCAAATCACCATAATTAATCAAACGTGCAGCGCAGATTAGAAATGAGAAGTTGAAAATTGGAGAAGATGCGGAGGTGCGCGAGCATAGGATGCGGATTAGTCGCATTTCGCGGACAGCGGAAAGGGGTGAGCGCAGAATAAATTGTCGTCGTCGAGGATGACGTGGAGAGAAGACATCAGATTTTGCGCGACATCAGTTTTCCTAGCCGTTTCCCACATTTGAGTCACGTACAGGTGCTAAATAATGTCACGAGAGTAATAAGCGTTTGCTCGGCGCGTCGTCCTGGCTAGGATGAATGTGGGGTGGTGCGTGGTCGGGTCGGGAAGTTGATTTGATGCAGGCATAGAGAAGGAGCGGAATGAAAGAAGTGCAAACAAGCGGTGTAGCTGCCATATCCCGCGCCGTATACAATACGTGAGCGTATGTCCGCGAGGTGAGGCGTTGAAAAAATATGCCACGAAAGCCGCAAAAGAAAATAGCATAGTGGAACTAAGATAAATTATAAATAAATAGTGACCGTATTTGTGAAATACCGGTGGCGCCGGCGGCGGCGGTGCTGCATTCTAACGCAGTTGGCACGGTTGGCACACACAAAAGCTTTCATTTTTCTGAATAAATAATTATTTTTGCAGGCTGCCCAAAGACAGAGATGGACGATGAATAGTGTTTAGATTTTAATTTAATTAAATTCCTATCATCGATTTAAAAGGCGCTTTTCATTGCGCACTGCGTCAAAGAACCATGTTTCATCAGGTTAAATAAAGGGAAACTTAATATTTGTACAAAATATTAAGCTATGTAACAATCAATCGTAAGGAATACATTATTAAATTCTATCAGTAGGCCCGCCATGAAAATAATGAATATAATAAATAAGTTCAGTGAATAACATTCTTGCCCATATAGAAAAAACCATTTATTATAATTTTGTCGCGAAATGTAGTCAATCATTTATTGGTTTATACGTCAATGGGCCTCCACATGAAGTTCCAAACGTCTCTATGTAGCGAAGAATGCATGGCACTCGGGGAGCGTGTCAATAACATTCAAGGCATTTTTCATGCATCAAATAATACAATATAGGAAGTCATACCGATGTCAAGTGCAATTTATAATAGAAATACGCATGAAGTTCGATCGCAACTGGGAAGCGGTATAGGATTTTTGCGAAAGTCAACAATCGGCGGCCCCCAAAAACTTCGCACTTACAATTTATTCGCTCGCTATCAAGTCGTCAAAGTTTATTCATCCAATTTTATATTCACGCTAATATTAAACGTAAGCGTTGATTTAGTTAGTATATGTTAGTAAGTAATAGTTGCACTTTGATTCATAAATTTTAATTTTACCTTGAATATTATTTAACAATGAGCATGCAACAAAATTTCTTGATGATGCATGAAAGCAAACATGCCATCTAGACGCTAAACGCATTCAGTAAAACGCGTTAATGAGAACAATTGCGAATCTGCGTGGCGGAGAAAATGATTAAATTTCAGCGCAAAGTATCGAATCTAAACGAGAAGAGTTATGCAAATTTGAATAACGCGGCACAATATACACTCGCGCGAGCGCGCGCGTGTCCGCTACAAGCAGCGCGAGCGGAAAAACAACCCTCGTGCGGTGCCGTCTCCGACACGACTGGCGCGGAAAGCGTAACGTGAAGCCATCCAGCCCTTACAGCAAGGACGACGCCGTCGCGACGGTGGCGGTGGCCGAGGAAAACCGCTTTCACTGTGCGATACGTTGTTCGCTAAACGCCGCGCTAAACGAATAGATTGCGCCGTCGCCGTCGCCGTCGCCCAAGCGCTGCTCCTGCTCCTGCTGCTGCTGCTGCTGCTGCTGCACGCTTCAAATTCCTGTCACGGTGTCGTCTCCTGCGCGTTCACTCTTTTCCCAGCTCTTTCGTCTAGCCGAGATATGTGTTTCGCGCGCGGCAATGTTTTACGGGCGTATAATTTACACCCGTTTTTCGGAAAGCGCATCTAATGCTTCATAACCGTCTTTTTCAGTTTCGCCTCGTGTCGTATCTTTGCTTTGCTGCACTTTGCAACAAAGTGGTGCGGGCGTTCATGCACAATTGATTAGGGGCGCTTTACTCGTGCACACGTATTCATAAATTTATTCCGTTCAAGTCTATTTGCTCGCCGGATATAGCAAATAACACGTATGAATGCTAAGGAAATATTATGGCAAATCGAAATCGTTGAAAAATGGGTGCTTGTACAAAGTCGATTCATAGCACTGAACTGACTGCATTATACAGTATTGTCCTACAGAGAATCAACAATTTAAATTCTTTATAATTGATTAAAACTTGAAAAATAATTAGACAAAAATCAAATAGACTAATAAATTTGCCGAGTTAAATTTGCCAAGTTTTTTGTCAGCCAAAATGTTGTAGTTAGGTTGATTTGAATTGCTTTTCACGTCACTGTACGGACGTGCAGCGTTAACCTTAAGAACTTTGCATCATGCATCGCGGAAATCAGAAATGCGGTGGCAAAGCTGTAAAGTCACCAGAGAGATGTGTACAGATTGCGCTTCGGCTGCATTGCGCTCGTCTGCCCTGCCGCTTGCACACACACGCGGAAACCATGTGAATGCAGGACGAGAGAGTTAAAACACAAAAGGACTCGGGCGGCAGACGGCCACAACCGCGAGCAACTAGCGTCGGCGGCCGGCGTGGCCCCGGTGCGACGCGGCGGCTGGCTTGAGAAGGAAAAGAAGATTTACACGTGTGAACGCTGGTGGTGGTTGTTGTTACCCTCTCGCAAATGCTTTGGCAAACAACCTCAAGTTTATGCACACAATGCACCTACGTAGCTTTACATTTGTTCACATCGTATATCATTTTAACGTTCAGCATCATCGGTAAGTCATTAATTGATAGCATCTACTCCTAATGTACTCGATTTTAATTGCGGAAAATATGAAACAAACCATAGAAAAGAACATTTGTAATAATAGTTGGTAGCGACTATCATGATCATCTTTTTCAACTGCATGTCAAATTTCTATCAGCGGAAGTGCCGACGCAAAGCAAAAACTTAGCACGCATGGTGCATACAGGTGGAGCAAGTCGAGGACTGTGGACGATGCTGCCTGCACACGTGAAACCGTTTGCTTTCGCCAGGACGATAGAAAAACGTTGGACGTCGCGCACGTGCGCACGTGCATTGCGTCTTGTATTTGCCATGTCTACGGCGAGCACGTATGCACCTATTGAAAAAGAGGACCTGCCACGCCAGCGAAACACAATTTCTCACCACATCTGCAGTATCACGTTTAGATATTTAAAATATGAAGCTTGACACAAGTGGTGGTGAAGTTGAAGTTTTGGTCGACGTCAAGAGTTGTCTCAGACTTTATATCGCACCGAATTGCGGATATGTAAATATTATTATAGATCATTTAATAACAAATGCGTAATTTAAATTCAAAAGCTACAAAATAGAAGTATGAGAGCCATATTATTTTGCAATAAACTAACACCAATTAAATCAATGCTGACTACATTAAATTGGCTTAAAAT
>JARJDR010014122.1:0-10405 GCA_030264135.1 Myllaena sp. GC000078 | reverse complement strand
GTATGTTGTTTGTTATCCGCAAGTGCACTACGAAGTCAATAATAACAACTAGCACGTAATATATGCGCCATGATGACGGTTATAATAGTGTGTAACGCGACGTGTAGTGTAGTAGTAGGCAAATGCCTAGACCGTGACATCATGGGCAAGTTGTTCGTCTATTTCTGTTGACCGGCGCATAGACAACAAGCGCGGGTGTATAACTAGCAACCAAGTTTAGCGAATTGTTTTTCAGCCGCAGTTATTTCAAACAATACGCCGTTGGCAAGTGGACAAACTCACGCGTCTGAAATAACTCTCGTAACAAATTGCATTATTGCGCATTATTTCTATTTTCAAACAATCTAAATATTAGCGCAAACAATCTGAACATTAGTGGAAACAAATGCTCTCCTGTATCCTTATTTGTTTGGTTTCAAAGCAAATGAAAATTTAATCAAGCACATTGCATGCAATTTATGAGCATTTAATTTGATGAAGTAGAAAGATGTTGAAGGCGAGAAAAATGAACATAAATTAGACTTGTTGCTGTTGGTAAAAGTTTTTGCGCAAAATTAATGCGAAATTAACGAGGAACACATCCCGCGCGTCGCCGGTCGGGCCATTTGTCCTCGCGGGGGTGAAACGCGCATGCGCCCCAGGTCCGGTGATTTTCGCACCCCCTTCTTTCAGGCCGACTCCATCATCGCTCGCGGAGGTCATGAACGCGCTCAATGCACATCCCCCTAGCCGGGAGCAGAATCCGCTCTCTACGCGTCGCGACGCGGCGCTAAACGACGCCGCGCGGCATAGCAACCGCTACTACCCCGCCCTTGAGTCCTCCAAATGGCGGCCTGCAATTCTCTCTCGGCTGGATTTCTCTCCCCAAACATTGATTTTCTAATACCGCGCTAGCTTCATTCCCTTCCGCAGAAATTCCATATTTTTGCAATTCCTCGGCTAGGCTACGCGTGTGACCCACATCGCAAGCAATTAAAAGTCGTTGAAAGTTTGCGCGCGTAAATATGCGCACGCAAGTAAAAATGTGGCGCGTTCGAACCAAAACAGATGTGCATAACTACTTATGAATATCGCTTTTTTCGCGTGCAGCCCGAACTATTGCGTGACGGCTGTTTAGCATAAGCGCGCACCTTGACTGACTTCCTGAGTATTAAACAACGAGTTATATGTGTTATCACCAGCGAATGTGACCACTTGGAAAGTTGCAATGCGGAATTTGAAAATTAGAAAATATTTACCATATTGTCTCGCTGGTATCGCTTACACTTTTCATCACTTTGCGCGTAGTTTTTGAAAGCGAGGCAAAACTCGCGAGCACTGGCACCGGGTCGCGGTCAATCGTGCACACACCTCCACGGTTTGCTGTGCTTGAAAAGCAACTGTCGCGCTATTCGCGCGCGCGCTCGCCAGCCGGGGACCATCGCATCGCGCCGTGGCACTACCACACTGGATGGAGTCGACGTCGAAGTCGGCGACGGCCCCACTGCCGCCAAGCGCGCAGAGGAGCCAAACACCCTATGTGCGTGCCTTCTGCCGTTATGGCCCTTAACCATCCATCGGGTGTACACGTTAATTTTCAGCAAGTCATTTTAGACCCGTAAAATTTTGGGAATTACCAGTAATACCAGTCAAATGGAATGCGCTAAATTTGCAATTGTGCGCGGGTGTAGCATTTTACAGCGAGATACTCTTTGGTGTGTAGTTTTCGATATTTTTATGACTCGGTGGATACGAATTATACGCTTGGTAGTTGTCCCACATACACAAACATCTCCGGTTCTTTTGGGCTCGCAGGAGGAAGACTGCGATAGCGACTCGCATACACAAGCAAGCGAGCAAGCGCACACCGTAGGCCATTAACATAAATTATTATTGGAGACAGTTAATATTGGGTCATAAACCTTACCGGGCTGACACCCCGGGGAGGGAACGCGAGCGTTCCTCGTCCTCGCCGCGACGCTCTTCTGCGCTTCCGCACCCAACGCACGACTACTCGCGATCTGACTCTCTGGGAACTGGGAAAAGCGTTGTATCTACGCGCACACAATGTGCAAACTCTGTTTTCAATCTATAGAGCATTGTGCGCCGCGCTGAGGGTTGTGGAGGCTGAGAGCGTTGTCGAAACATATTCGGGCATAGTTTAATCTCTGCCCGTTGGGCAAATATTCAGAGTGATGAAATAATCAAAATAATATTTGCGAAATTGTTGAAGGCTTTATTAATTAAGACTCGTTTGGATACCAAGTGTATATCCTTTTGAAAGCGATCTTGTAAATGGCAGGTACTTTTTTTAGTTTTATTTGTAAGAATAGGATGTGATGCGTTCAGAGCTGAAGCTGTCAATCATGTAGTCACCACTGGGACCGCAATCAGCTCCCGCCTTTTTCGTAATGGCCGTTTCCTACTTGACGCGATTTGATTCAGTAGTGGAACGCGTAAAGTTTTGAGTATCGCGTTTAATTTACAGATATTCCTTGCAAATGCATCAGAATTTAATTGGATTTCCTATAGGGATCTTAATTTCATTAATGATGATTTTGCGAAGCGGATCTCTTGCCAAACTCCGGTCAAGAAACTTAATTGTTTTTAGTCAATCTTTCGTTATATTAAAGAAAACTGCTGTTTTCGGATTAAGGCGAGCATAGACGCGTGTTAATTTCGGGGAAATCCTTAATTTCATGCAAAAGAACCGCTAAATAACATTTGTCCTTGTTCTTTAGTGTGCGCGCATCGATACATCTTCTTGCATTGCTGCGCTTCTGATACTAACTCGCCGAAAATCCTGACAAATGCCCGCCGTAACGATAATCCTACATCCCGATATCTCTTTGCATTGTTGTGTTCCTGGTACTGCCTAGCTGAAAATGCGGACACCTTCATCACGGAGGCCGCGGCCAGTTCGCCTTGAGCCCTGTTCGGTACGGCACCTTTCGCCACTGTGCCAGCTCGCCTCGATGGCAAGTATAGCGACGCGTACTTCACGGCGTTGAAAAGTGCAGCTCTTTGGCTCTTTAATGAGGTTTATTTGATTTCCGGATGTTGAATAGTTTCGCCACAAATCGTCATTGAAAATTTTCAATGTCGATTTGTGGCGAAACTATTCAATTACAAATGAAAGTCGAATTTAATTCTCGATTTGGTACACGTATCGGCCTCTTGCGGTGGATGGATTTGTGGGCGTAAGGATATTCTCCTAAATCTCCTCTCTTTGCTGTGATCCTGGTACCGATTTGCTGGAAATCCTATCTAACCAATGTGAGAATTGACAAAGAGGCGGTTTCGCAATTTTAAGGGAGGACATCGAAGGAAAGGGCAATTCCCGCCTTTCGTCTAAATTTAACATTGACAGGATAGCAAAATTCAGAAATTGGTATCAGGCTCGCAGCAACGCAAGGAGCAGGACTGTATGCCTGGAACGCTTGGTTACGCCCCAAAGCTAGACGCCGCTAGAGGCCCATACTTATACCGAATTGGACTTAAATTCAACCAAAATAAAACCAGAATAAACCGACGGTTTTTAAGCGAGTTAGTAGCAGGAGCGCAGCAATGAAAGAAGATTTCGGGATGTATCCTTGTACAACACGTTTATTATAAACGATAGAGTAATTTGTAAATAAAGAAATCAGAGACGAATTACTTTCAATCCTTATTTACTCAATCAATTTATTTAAATGTGCCTACTAAACGTCGGAATTGATTGAATAATACAACAAACATGAGTCTGACAAGAAAGGACTTTTAATTGTCAATGCGGAGTTACCTAAATGAAGTTACGATACAGCATTAGAGTCACTATTGTTTAATAAGCTGCAACACTCAAAAAAATTATTTATTTCATCAATAGTATCGCGGGTAGGAGTCGGAATAAGTTCAAGGATGTTTGCTTCTTATTAATAATTTAATTTCATAATTATTAATAAACTACACTTGATGTATATATGTACAACACTACAAATTGATACTTTTTGTATTTTTTCTCTCCATAGGGTTTGTTCATTCAAGTTCAATTGCGCAAGAAACATGCACGCACCATTCATTTGTCCTTTTCATCCTGCATACATCTTACAATATAATATAATTTAAATTGTGTGTGTTTGTGTTGTTTCATTTTCATTATTTTGCTTGTAGTTTTCACCATTCAATTCACAATAGACTATCAACTATCTAGATAATATTACAATATTACAATAGTAAGTGTAGCTTTTATTTCTGTTTTTTTTTCATCTTTCATTCTTCCTTCCTGTAGGATTAAATTAACTCTTATCCGCCATCGTACTTAAATAATTAATAATAATACACATTTTGCTTGTTTTAAATATCATAATATTACATTATTTATAGTTTAAAATCACACTTGTTGCCATTATTCATCAATTTTTATATCGCGTCTTCGAATTGAACATTCTTTTGCTTGTTTTCTTTTTGCGAAAGATTTTTCGATTTTAATAAGTAAGTAATACAATACGTGTTTGCAATCAATTACGCAATTGATCGGCTATATTACCATAGACAAAATATGAGACAGAATATCATCAATTAAACACATGACAATTAGTTTTCATCTTTCAGTTCTCGTATACATTTTGTACATATACATAAGTTCATCTTTCTAGTTTCCAAAAAAACACATCCTTAAAGGAACCATTTTACAATAATTATAAATCATCATAAAAATATTACATAATAATAAAAAAAGTTGGAGAACATAATAAACAAAATATATAAGTAACAAATAAATAGTCGCCGTTTCCATCTGACCGAATCCACGTCGTGTAAATTTTATTGCACTAAATTCTTGCAGAATTCTCGCCAGTTAAGTAGAGACAAGGGTTTCTCGTTTATACAAAATCTCTCTCTCGAGGACGAGACGAGTACACACCGCGCGCGCAGTCGATTGGCACGTGCAACCCACACACACACACACACACATACACACACAAAAAGGAAATCAACATCAGTTTATTGTTGCAAGTTGCAAAGATTCTTCTTCAGGGCGTTGGGGATAAAAGGAGGGTGGAAATGGATAAGGACGAAGGATGAGGGTGGAGGTTACGTAAACTCGCGGTGCGTCGCGACGTCGCACGCACGCAAGCAATGTGTGTGTCGTCGCGTCACCGCGAACCGGAGACCGCTATCGTCGGGCCGAGAGCACATCCCGTGTGCAGGGTCCGACTCATTATCCGAGTGATAGCGTACACGTTGTGGCCCACCGCTGGCAGCTACGTTGGTGATCGTGCCGTTGCTGCTTACGAAGGGCCGCAGTCTCCGTTATAGGTGGCCCAGGGCTAGCTGTACGGACTGCCGCACGCGTACAGACCGCGCTGCATCGGGCCCATGCCTCCCATCCCCATCGCCTGATGGAATGCGTAGCCTTCGTCCTGCAGCGATGCCAGATGGAAATCTGGAAATGGAGACACAGAGTCCTCTTGAGTCACGGCCGCGCCACCCATCCACTTTTTTTGTTTTGGTCAGCAATTAGTTTAAGAGCAGATCACCGCGCCAACAATTATTTGATACAATGGGGATGGGAGTTAGCAAGCTGCGTATTGTTTTCCTAAGATCTATCTAAGATCGATCGCGCTAGTATTACTGATAATGATGCATAATTAAGAATAATTTACACATTTATTTCACATTCATTAGATAAATATCCAGGCTATGTGCATGAATCATATGAATTTCAACTCTCAATAAAACGAACAAAATTTGCATATGATTAGGAATTTGCAATCGATTGCACGGCAATGATAATTAATCGACTCCTTTCTGCGACTGCGACTGCTTTTTGAGTAACCTACGATTAATTAATGCTCATTAAATAATCATATGAATTAACTTGTGGTAATGATCGTCGTCGATTACTGTGTTTGAGCACGAACATTACACGTAGCAATTTCCCTGTGTGATTCCGAATTTGTTTTCGTATTGAATTTGAGTCGAACATATCGATATTTTACAATCGCCTACATTCTATGTATACATATCTCGTAGATTTGCACCTAAAACTAAATTGTTTCCGACAATTATCTTACATTTATGCTAATAATTTTAGGTTTGCATCAAAGAATTCAAATTCAACACACATTTAACATGCATTGCAAAGAAATATTTCAAATATAAATAATTAGCCGAATAGTACAAAATATCGCAGCGTTTGCACTGCTTGTTAACGTTAAAGCCACGCTAAAGCAAAATGTTTCGTGTTTTGTTTCAAGAATACATTTAATTTATGCAACGTCTTTGTACAAGATGATATTCTTGAAACAAAGGATTAATAACAAAATTAGTGCGTTAACATAATGGTGTTATGGTTTGTACAAAGAAGCGATTAATACTAGGGTGTTAATCATTAGTAAGGTGTTAGAATTAAAGATAAAATAAACGAAAAATCAAATACCTATTTGCTTCGCATAACAAATTCGCTTATGTATCGCAACAAACAAAAAATATAAACAATAAACATCACAATCGAACAGTAGTGGATCGCTATCTATGCGGGGGTTGGTAGCGTCGTCGAGTTTTCTGCATTTCCTTTTTCTCGCAAAACAGCATCTCGGCAGCATCCTGCTCCTCTTTAATATGTACACGTAAAGCGAAATAATTTTCATTTATATTATTTATCCTAGTGAATATCAGCATTTCTAGCCATTTGATATTTTTGTATTCCAAATTTCCTCTGCAGCCATCTTGCCATTTTTTTGGTTTCTCTGCCTTTTCTCTGTGTCATTTTTATCCACTAAATTTTTTAAACCGACGTACTTATTACTTAAGTATTTTGTTTGCTGTCTTTTTTGTTTTTGGCTATCTAAATTGGAATGTTGCTGAGTCTCTGTGGCGCTCGCACACACTTTCACCGCGCCCCCCGCGCTCGCACGCAGCCTGTGGTTTACGCTCTAGCTCTAGGTGGCGAGATGCGCAAACTGGCTCGGATGCAAATCGAATTGATAGGGATGGCCGTACGGGGACATGTGATACGGAACGATATTCATACTGGCCATCTTGTGCTCCTTCTTCCATTTCATCCGCCGATTCTGGAACCAGATCTTGATCTGCCGTTCGGTGAGGCAGAGCGCGTGAGCGATTTCGATGCGGCGCCGCCGCGTCAGGTACCGATTGAAGTGGAACTCCTTCTCCAGCTCCAGCGTCTGGTAGCGCGTGTACGAGGTGCGCTGCCGCTTTGTTTCCCCATTGGCGTTTACCGTACCTGAAAAAATCAATGGTTTAGTACAAAGTCAAGCATTTCAGTTTCATTCATGAAACATTTATTATAAGCAATCAATCAGGCGTGTTTGGTTTATTAGCGCGCGAGGAATCCGAGCGTGAAATACGCATTTTCCGCAAATTTATTCAAACTTTCAATGAGCGAGCGCCGTGCCGCAACGAAATGATATTGGACTCAACGATGCGCTCGCGCGCTGGCGGGACTTAAGTGCGTCGCGCAATGAAATTTATAGACGCCCGTACGATATTTATACAACTGTTACGAATGTTTTCATAATTCATCCGACGCCGAACAGGTGAATCGGTCAGCGGCAACACAGCGCCCACTTATATGCGTGTGTGTCCCACGACGGACGACGCATTTGGGTCATGTTGTCATCAATTTACATTACGCATCTTCTCTTCTCCGAGATGCTGATCTTCGCCAGCATCCCGAAAAACACATGTGCGATACTTATGCGGTCTGTGTGGTTAGTAACGAAGCGCTGATGCTTGTTGAGTCTATTAATTATCATTCGTCTTCCCTCACGGAGGAGGAGATAATTAAGATGCGTCAAAGAAAGGTTAGATCGCGAAATTCGCCCATACAAATCGTGTTTATGATTACGCCGCCGTCGCCGCTGTGATTTAATGATGTATGCATGTAATTTGTTGACCGGTGGCGGCGGGCGAAATGAATACGCCGCCGTGAAAAATTATAATGTTTATGAGCGCGCACGCAATCCATCTTACCGCCTGATTAGCGCCATACATACAAAAATATTACGAAAAGGGTAAAAATTAATTTTCTGCCAAATCAACCGGCATGTAACTATTACATGCCAGCCAATAAATTCATTTATTATTAACTTTCGCATTTACTGGTGAATATTTCACACACGATTAAATGCTGATGCACCGATCATAACTAAAAAAAGCCCGCCGAGAGCGTAATTAATTTAAATTTCGATGGATATTATTCCAGTTGGTTTTATTGATGTAATTACGGCATTTGTAGGCAGTTATCAGCAGTCAACTTTGATTTGTTTATAAGTTACTGCGACTCGTTATTATCAATCGCCGGCGCGCGCGCGCGCACAATGATGAAATCGTGCGGATGCTATAAGTATTATATGTACATAGAAATAGCGCCTTGGCATTTAAGCGCAGTTGAATCAATCAGAAAAGCCACTTAAGCGCGTGCGGTAACAACTTGTTACATTCCGCACGACAGATTCGAGCAATTATCGTCTAATTACGCAAAAGGGAGCGCAGCGCGGCAATATCCAATTCGCATCATGGCGCATGTGTTGCTCGTTTTTTTGGCGCGAGCGCGCGCGGGCGGGCGGTGTGCTATAACGAAATATTGTTGGCGGCAAAGAGTAAAAGACACCCGCCGCCGACGACCACGACGACGACGACGACTACGAACTACGACGCGTCTCGTAACTATGTGTAGTATGTGTGTTTCGTTCCTCCATGCGACGCTATAAATCTCGATGTGACCTCGTAAATTACGAACGGTTGTAAGTTTTAGTAAAATATTCCTATCCAGATTATAAATAACCGAAATGCGCCTCCTATGCCAGCGGCGCGCAAAAGGGAAAGAGGGAGAGCCATCCCACTAAATGCCTCCTTAAATATGTTTTTTTTTCGAGAGAGACGACTTTTCTTCCTCCTCCTTCTCCTCCGATGTTTATTACTGGAATGCATAATAATAATAATTTCCAATGCATCAAGCCTTTGTCATCCGGCCATTCTCTAGGTAAATTATTTAAATATTCATAAAGTGGAGGTAGTATAATCAAGCCGACTTTCATTTTGCATCTCTTGCGCCTACTTGTGCGAAAAGTGCGCATGCAAATGCGCATGCAGCTTGGGAATATGGGTGCGAAACGCGCACGAACGAATTAATCAATTTCTAATTATGCGACGGCCGGCCATAAATCGTCGAATGGCCGTCCGTCGTCCGCGTGCGTTCGCCCAGCGAAAGCGTTATTCAATAAACGGCAAACACGACGACGAAGAAGAAGAAGAAGAAGAAGAAGAAGAAGAAGTGGACGAACGGACGAAGACGTAAAAGGACAAGTCTTGGGCTGGATGGATGCGAATGCGGTCGCTCGGCATGCATGCATCCGAAAAGAATGCGGCGAAAGAATGCGCGGCATCCTTAATGAATCAACAAACATTCATCCGCGCATCACAATCAGGAAATCACTGGTGGTTTCCATGCGCCAAAAATAAATGTTATGCAAATGAGCCGCAAAGTCTTAAACTTTAAAATAAGTTATAAATTATCGGCAAATGGGGGAAAAATAATAGAATCAACGCCTCTTTGTTGTGTGGTGGTAGCCAGCAAGTTATTTATTGCGTGTTCCCAGCTCGTCGAGTGGACACATACCAAACACGTTATAAATTAGTATTTATTTTAATTTCTTCTTCATCTTTCAGTGTAGATATGCAAAAGAGTGTTTGTTTTAAGCGAGCTGCGCGGGAATTCGGTATTGATGCAAACGCAATAAATCAAACGAAAGTTAACGCTAAATAGTTGCCGACCGGTAAGTATTTATGCTGGTAATACGATGAGTACGAGTGCCACTTGAAATGGTGGTGTAATTTATCCTGCCAGTTACCTAAGTGCTTCTTGATAGCTGGAATTAGTGCAACAATACTCAACTTCAATTTAATAAACTGGATATTTATTAAGTTGCGTATAAGAAATTAAATGCTTTTGTCTCGATTGTGAGACGTATTCCATGGGTGGGGAGATATTAATTATTCACCGCCGAAAACTTTCAAAGTACCCAAGAAAGCGGCCTAACTTTTTGCAAGCACATTGTCCTCTTAGCCAGCCACCCACACAAGTCGAAACAAAGCATGAAACCGAGGCGGAAAGAAAGAAAAAAAAACACATCCAAACCAAGGAGGACTAAAAGAAGCAAAACAACAAACAAAACTGCCAATCAGCGTCACGATCGTCATGATATCCGAGACGAGATGAGTCGCGACAGCGGCACTGCGTCTGCCTGGGCTTTGGGAAAACGAGAACGAAACGACACTCTCCGGTCGAGCTATGAAGTTATGGAATTATCGCATGAAGGGTACATAATCGTTGTCGTTTACGCAGTGCATTCGGTCCTTCTTCTTCTTCTTCTGCTTCTTCTTTTACGTCGCCTGTTTCGGTGCGTGTCACAAGTCGTTAGAC
>JARJDR010014120.1:0-11912 GCA_030264135.1 Myllaena sp. GC000078 | reverse complement strand
TGCAATCGAACCGTGGCGGCCATTTGGCTGATATCGTTTTGAAATGTTAATGGCATACCTTCCTCTTTACAATGAAATAAATATTTATTGATTTCTCTTAAAAAATACTCGTTTTTTTTTAAATATCAAAATGGTACCTCTTATTGGAAAACCCTATACTTATAAAATTGAAGTTTGTATACTCCTATAAGAAAACTGCAAGAAAACTGCAAGAAAATTTTGCGTGTGGTATTTAATATTAAAAAATTGACCACACACATCTCGATTTTCGTCATCTTGTATGTAGATTAAGTTCATTGCGGTCAAAGATTACGCATAACAACGGTGCGTAAGTATACATGTACAGAAGGCATCGGATTTAGTCGGCATCCTTAATATTGATTTATGCGCATGGCCATTCTTCATTTATTTTTTCCCAAACCGTTCATTGTCGTTATCGTTGTTGGTTTTCTCATTCTGCAGCCAGGCTCCTCAATTCAGCCATGATACGAGTATGGGCGCATATACTAAGTAAATAACGCGTAACAAGAGATGCGTCGTAAATTTCAACAATAACGTGAAATGTATAAATTTACGCGTACTCGAAATTCGAAAACTTCGGAAACGATAAACAAATATTTTTCGTGCGGCCGCGACATGTGTGGCTGCTGGCTGGCTGGCGTGTGCGTATGGTGTTTGTCACCGTAAATATTTAATCGTGATGAATCTAATTGAATTTTTCGACATTTTAAATCCGATTTATTGTTGATTCAGGATTGTAAATTAAAATTAATTCCTTTATTACTTATCGGTGTCGCATCTTATACCTTGTCGTCATCAAAACCTGATTTTGAGGAATATGACATCAATTTAAGGAAAGGGCATTAAGTAATGTGATAAGTAGTGCACGGCCCGATGCTGGTGAAAACCTAATTATGTTCGCATTTTTCGGTTGCCGAGATTTGGCATCGAGTTCACGATGTCATCACCAGCCGCATCACATCACTCGTCGACGCTAATAATGTCAACGATTTCATCATCATAAAATTTGGCAAATTGTCCAATTGTTTCATATACGACGATGTTTTTTTGGCTGCCAAATTTTTGTGTTGCGCGCGAGTAAGTACTTTTGTTTTGTCAAAAAGTACTAATCGCTAGATAGTACCAGCCGCTTTGCATTTCACACCTTCTTACACAATCTAATTTGTGCGTCGGCAATTTGTTTGCGCACGCGCCCCGCGTACGCAAAACTTTGCTTTATTTTAATCGTTGCAAATGACTATAATGTGCGATGTGTGCAAAGAGGTGCGTTAATTATGCAATTATGTAATTACTCCCGTTCTTTGCATCAACTGTGTACTTAATATACGACTACCTTTACACTGCACGTTGATTACCGTTTGACGTGCGGAGACAAAGAACCGAAAACGGAACGTTGTTGCAAAGATAAACAATCTTTTGCTACGATGTGATGAACGAGCAACGCCCATGATATGTCTCCGTTTTTTGCCTCGCAATCATACTCGTACAGGTGTTTTTCAAATGAAGAGTTTTCGCGCAAATCGTATTTACTATTTAAAATGATTCGAATTTTAAGAATTATCTAGCATGGAGGACTGATGTGCTGGAATGTGAAATTGAAAATTATTAGTAAGTAGATTAAAGAGAAGAGAGGCATCAGCGAAATGAACTAAACGCCAACAATGCGTGAATAATAGGTCTAGACTAAGAGACGAAAGGCGGCCTAAATTTTCATTATTCGTTTTTGTGACCAACTCGTGCGGCGAAGACATCGCGTTTTCTTTAATATTTATTCGTCCGCTCCTGTTGGATAGACTCACACTACGAGGACATGCTAATTACTTGCCAAATAATTAAACTCGGCATTTTCTGCTTTTATTTTATGCTGCATGCATTGCGGTGTGCAGCGCGTGCGTGACTGCGCTTCTTGGCGTACCGTTCATGTGGCTGCAATTTCTCTCCAGCGCCAATGGTGGCTGTCAAGTGTCGCTTTCAATAAATTTCAGCGTACGGTTTGCACTGGTATTGCTGTCATAAATAAGTATACTGACTGTTTATATTCTTGCAACTGAATGTTCGAATGCTATAAATTGTACTAATCTAGGTAATACTTGATTAAATAGTGATCATACTCTTAATTTAAGTCATGGGCGACTGGATAAGACAAGCAAGCCAGGACTACTAGCTTGATTGAGACTACCTATGCGTGCATATTTTTAATTCGACTTGTTTTCCGACCTTTTCCTTATATCATTTGCATTATTAACATGCATTATTTTTAATTGCATAGCACAATTTTGTTACACCTGAAATCAAATTGATGAGACGCGCTAAACTACGTAAATAATATTAACAATTTATTGATGTATGTACTTATAAATACTCAATACAATGCAATTAAATCTCAACTTCATTTAAATACATACAACTATCTACAATGTAATTCAAATTAATACGAATAGTGTTTGCCTTGTATTGTTGAAGCTTTAAAGATATTACTAATCTTGCGAGGTAATAATTTAATTTTTCGGCATAAAACTGTTCTTTTTGTTTTTACCAATTTCCACATTGTTTGTGCTTATAAATATTTAATTAAATAAATTAAAATGATTTTAATTGATTCATTTATCGATTTTTCTCTTCATATTTGTCAAGAAACGAGCCCAAAATAGTTAACCCCAATTTAAAATGAACTATTAAATTTACATTATTAAGAATAATAGGACACCCTGTATAGTTTACACTTCTTTAGCCTTAATATTAATACCTCATTACGAATGCACGCAAAACAAACGCGATGCATAAGGTGCATCGCATGCTTTACACTTATAATAACAATAACGTTCCTCTCATTTACATGTCACTTGCGACGCCTTCGTGCTGATATCGTCGATGCAACACATCTTTTCACAATGCAAATGTTTGCTTAAATACTCGCCGCGCATATTATTCGCCTCCACGTCCTTATCGCATCGGTTTGCACATGCAACAGGTGCATTAAGGCACGTGTGTCACATGTCACACATCGCTTTAGCTCTTCCGCATATTGTTGTTGTTGTTATTCCGACACTCACTCACTCATTCACTTACTCACTCGCCTCGCCGCTCGCTGTTCGCCGCCGCTTCGAGTCGCTAAGTGTAACATGACACAAATAACATCAGCGCTATAAGATAATTATTAGAAATGTATAATTGTCTGGTTGAATCGACGATAGTCGACGGTGTGATAGCGTGTGTACGCCTCGGAGAGGCTAACCAGAGCGTCAAGCATCTTGTCGGTGTCGATATGCGGCGTCATGTCGACGCTGGGACCGTCTTCGGACGCTGCCCTTCGCGGCCGATACTGTGGCCGATTGTAGTAGGTGGACTGTTGTTGTGGTCGTCTGATGCGCGTTGGTCGACGTCGTCGCCGCCGCCGTCGGCCCATCATTGTGACGGGGGCCACCGTCGATGTGAGCGTCACGATGATGATCTTTTTCTTCGTGTGTCCACCGCCCTTATCCTTGAGGCTCTGCACGACCAGGCAGAGGAGGTAGCCGCCGAACGCGAGGAAGGCGAGCGTTGTGATGGACATTTGAAAAATGGAGCCGACTCCCTTCTTGCCGTCATCCCAGCCGGTGCGTTTGATGCTGGTTTTGCCGCTGGATGACCGCTGCAGGGCGAGCGCGATGGGTGCGTTCAGATTCAAGTCACCACTGCGCGATTCCAGCGGCTCTTCTGCTTCCGGTTCCGGTTGCTCGCCGTACGTCTCATTCGCATCACCGGACGAAAACTCGAAATTGTGTTTCACACTCAGCAACCGGTCGATGGGCAGTTCGCTCAGCGTTCGCACGTCGAACGCGTCGCTGAAATCTTGCGCACGCACCATCATGGTCGTCGTCAACAAACACGCGGCGATTGCAAACAGCATGGTGCGCGTCGCGAGCATCAAATCGGCACTGCCGCGCGAAATCTACGCCAGTTTCGGCTACATTCCATTCTATATACTTTTCCCGGCCATCCCGGCAAGCCATGCGCCTCCGCATTCATAAACATTCGTTCTTGTAGCGATAGAGATGGTTGCCGGAAGTGGGGGACCCATACACACACACTCGTCGCTTGCAATTATGAACGCTGACATGGAAAATTATCGAAGCTACTTGAACGAACTACAAAAGTAATTCGTGTTACACATGGCTTGTCAAGCCTGCTATCTTCTTCTGCTGCCTGGTCTTCTTCTCGTTGTTGTATTGTTGTCGTGAGCGGAATACGCGGGTGTTCAGTTTGTTACGAACGTTGACAGTATGTACATCACGAAGCGTTTTGCACTGTCCTTGATCTTGTTGTGTTTGATCGCAGTAGTCTCTGGCCAAGAGTACGATGGGCAATCGATGTTCGGGAAGATCAAGTCGAGTTTCGCGTACGCTGGTAAAATGCTCGGTCTTGACCGTGCTGCGGAAGTGGCTCAACTGGTGAGCAACGCGTTTAGCCGGAACTCGCGCAAAGGTGATACGGACGGTCCGGATCCGAGCAACACCATGTTCAGCGGTTTCCTACGATTGCTTGGCTTTGATACGAAGCGTATTGGCGCAATCGCTGTGAATGCGATCATCTTTATAGCACAAATTGTGAGTTGTTCACTATTACTCTAATTGTGAGCTTATTCCGAATGGGTTTTAATCTTATAGATCAGTACATCTCTGGCGAAACCACCACCGGCCTATGTGACAGAGGGTCGTAAACTCGATGGCACACCTCTAGAGTGGATGATGCAGAATACACAGGTGCAAAGCTATTTGAAGCACGCCAAAGATCGCAATCTGCCTAATCATCTCATTGACTACCTGAAGGAGACCAACGGATCAGGGCCAAACACTGCGGATAGCACTGGATGCTTGCAACTTTTAATTTGTAAAACAAAACCTTTGATTTGGGGCATGCAGCGTGCGATCAATGCAAAGGGCGCTAAAATTGTTACTGGTATGCGTGTACTGTCTGAATATCTACCTACGTTGGATGAGATGGCCGATAATGGGGATGATTGCGAATTGAAATTTCCTCATTGCAAACTTCATTTGACCTAATTTAGCTTCAGCTTTGTATTTATACTTATATTATTTATGAAACAATCACAGTAAAGAAATAAAGTAAAATTAATATAAATCATTTTCCTTAATTTGTTTATAGAGATGAAAGAAATTTACACCAAGAATTTAATAAGTACTTATTAAACTACGTGAGAACCGCAATGTTTGAATTTGCATCCGGTTTCGGTCCAATAAGATAATCCTCTTCCTCTCGACACAGAGTCAGCTTTTCATGAGATTTTCCCGATTTCAGATCACATATCACTTTAAAGCGACATTTCTTATCACATACTGGCCGCATTGGACTGGCCTTGTAGAAATACCTATACAGAAGCTCAAATTAGTTACGTTGTGATAATTAAGTATATAGATTCAATACCTATAGAATTGTTTAAATACTTTCTCATCAACAATCATCTGATTGACTAAGTTCGACCATTCGGCGGGACGTAGCGTCTTCATGTTGTAGTCGGCACGCGCCGTGTAGAGTTTACGCCATGCGAACGGAGTTTCTTTCGGCGCCGCATTCGCCTTCTCCAAATCGAGTATCCACGTTTCGTGGTCCACGACCTCCTGCAAACCGAAGAAAGTTTTTTTTCTCTCTTCATGCGCGTCCTTTTGGAAAATTTAAAAATCGCGCGACCCACACCCACACGCAGCCACGTATCTGACAGACAAACTGTTTGTTGTGTGTATTGGGAGAGAAGAAAGGACACGACGCGGTGCGGCGTTTGTTCCTAATAGCTCCGAAAACTAGATGCCCAAGCGGGTGTAACTTATTAGCGGCGAACGGACGCGCGCCTTGTGGGGCTTAATAATATATCAAACGTGTGCAGCGCCAAATGAGACTTACTCTCGTTGACATTGCACGGTCGCCGTCGACGTAGTAGATGCGATAGCCAGGATTCAAATTCTCGTACGTCGTGACTGACGGCCCGATGAAAGCTATCGCACTCGCGCGGCCTTAAAGCAAAGAAATGCAAACGATTACAATTAGCATGTGAAATTTAATTGACAACGGAATTTGAATCATTTTAAATACTAACAGATTTATGCACTAAATGCTCGTCATCATTTTCCTTCCAATTTTGTGCTCTATTAATATGTTTAATACTTTAATATTATGCAAGATGATTTGTGATAAATCCTTCTTATATTATCAAATATTCTTTATTTTATGGTGCATATCAAAAATTATACATATTCAATGGTTTGAATAATTATGCGGTTCGTAGCAATTGTATTTGATCTGAATGAAGCTCCGTTATGGATCTCGCAAATTATCTATCAATCATCTTATATAATCGGTGGTAGATAATTATCTGCGAGAGATATTCGAATTTTCATGTGTAAGCAACGTGAAAACGAGTCAAGGTTGACATTAACTACATGGCACAACAAAAGAGATGCGGAGCCGGCCACTTACTCGTGTACTCGTCGTCGTAGAACAATTCGAACTCATCATTGTGTGTATGACCAAAAAATTGTGCGACGACGGTGTTGCGAAATCGGTTGATAATGTCGTAGTAGTTGCGCGACCACACTCTGAAGCAGTCCGACGCGCCGGGCGGGATGTGTCCTGCGAAGGATAACATCATCAGCCGGATTCGTAGCCACATACATAGCGCATTTGCCGTTGATCGTAATTGCTATTAAGTATAGAAATAAACGCACCGATGATGTGCACCTTTTCATCGTTTGCTTCGGCTGCCGTTAATGCGTGCACCAACCATTTCAACTCTTTGGCCGGATCCGTACTGTTCAGCACTAACCACCTGATCATAATAATAGTATATTAAATTCTCGCAAAAGAAAAGATCATTGTGCATGTTTTGAATATCAATAAGTTGTTTTTAAGTTATAAGTCTTTTCTGCGAAATATTTAAATGCATACAAACAACATATGAATGTTATTATTGCATTCCAAACAGTTCACTCACCAGCTATAGCTGTGGCAATAATTCATATTGAGCGAAATCAATCGGAATTTAGGACGTATCAGAACGGAGTAGAATCCACCATGGATGAGGGTTGTATTTGTTTCCGCCGGCAACCATTTCGCCCATTCTTGAGATATAGCGCCGTACAACCATGCAATTGATTGCGTATCGCTTTTGATCCATGGCGGTGGAAAGCTGTGGAAATAAACCGTTGGTTTAAGCTAAATTTATATTTCTTCGTCATAAGATTTAAAATTTAATTTAATAACCGCGAACACATAGTTATTGCCTCCGCCGACAATTAACTATTCCCATCATTTATCGCATTAAAGCGTGCTTATTAAACAATGACGTGTATTCCTGCTTAAATAAGTAGTTGTGCGTCAAATTACCAATGACCAAGAAATGACTAAACACATAGTGCTGTTTTTATTAAAATGAGTGGTTTGGAATAATATGCGTGCGTCTATCGTATAGTCAATTAAATATTTCTTATGCATTCGTCCGCTGATGTATGCCTTTATGATCGTGTTGACACACAAAAATCTAAATTATAAACCGCAAGGTGATCTTGAACTCTCTCTCGCAACGCCTATAATTTTTAGCAAATCATAGCTTGAATATATGGCTGGAATACAAAATGTATTATCGTGTTACAAAAATAGAACAAATCCTACAATGATTGATGAATTATCACACGCTCATTTTACGGAAGCAGAAAATATTAATGAGTTTTAGTAAATGAATAGCAAAACAATAAGTTTGTTCCATTATCAAGGACGTGTTCATGGTAATTATTTGTGACTTTTCTAAAAAGTAAGAATGACATCAATTAATAAATCACGTTGTTTTGTTGGTTTAAACATTAATTTCTCTGAACTTCGTACTCGGAATACATTAACTTTCATTCTTTTTCGTCGTGTTTCAAAAACTCTTGGTTTATCAATTTAAACGACATAAAAATTATGGAATTTTAGCGACGTTAGAAATTAATTACCATAAAATACGAACGACGTATGCATATTAATTAGAAAAACATCATTATATTTACTTTAACATCACCTAAATGTCTTAACACACCATATATAAACGAGTTGGTATGCGTAATTCATGGAAACTTCAATCATCGAATGCAAACTCAAATATATGCACAAATGTAAAATAAAATGTTATTAAGTTTCCATTTTACCGTTCAATTGGTGTGTCGTCGACAACTGCATAATGATGACGAATGTAAATTATTATTTCGTTCTTATATCTATATACCTATCTATTGCAAGGTGTCATATTTACATCGCTAATTGACATTCGCTGCACTTGCACAATTCAATTTAAATTTATCTAACAACTTTTGCGTATTATTAGCATTAATACTAGATGAAATTAAGTAAAATTAAGTAAAAGAAAATATACGTACTTGCCTGATGGTACACCCTCGTGATTTCCAAGCGTGGGGAAAATGGGGATTCCGGGAAACGCTTCGAATAGTTCGCGAATCGTGTCACGCGCATTAGCCAATGTTTGCTCCTTCGTCTGGCGCCAAATATCATGCGGCGGGATGTCGCCCGTCCAAATAATGTAATCGAGATCCTAATAGAATCAACAAAAATATTATTTTTATATTTTCTTTAGCCTTTATACATTTTGATATGTATTGAGATTGTTTACACCTGTGGTGTTGATTGACTTTGACCTCTAAATATGTGTTTTGGTTGATTTCAAAATACAAACATCATAAATTATCATATTGCTAATAAGATTGCATTTTTACTTGCATTGTGCTCGGCTGCGATGTGCGTGAGCATGTTGTCGATGAGCAGTTTCGGAGAATCGCAACGCGTGAACGCTCCGAATCTGTACATAATAGTTGGCATATATTTATTGTCCTTGGCGTAATTTTGCATCGTACATACCTTCCAGCCTTGATAACTTCTTCACCATTCTTTGGCATGCTGCTGAAGTTTCGACAGCATAGCGGCTCCTGGCAGTTGGCGACACTACCCTCCGCATATTCGGGATCATAGTGCGTGTCCGAGAGGTGCAACACCTTAAATACTGGGCTATTTTCCTGGTGAAATCATGTCCGAAATTAGGTAAGTAATTGAGGAAAGGTCGCTCAGAAAAATTGCTTGCGTAACAATATGCAACGCAATATAATCGTAAAGTAGTCACAGTCATAGAAAATAGCAGAGTGAATTGTAATGTTACATTAATATATCTAATTATCTGCGCTCGACTCACTAATTACTCCTAATAATATTTATATTAGCGTTGGGTTTCGAGGATGTGTGTGTGTGATGACAAATTGTGGGTGAATAAACATTACCAGCGGTGGAGGCGAATCCCAAATATCATAATCTCCGTTATTACTTGGCGTGAAATTATAGGTCGGCTCCGGTGGCAGTTCAATATACCATTCGTGCGTCGGATTATCGACAAGGCCGCAGAGTTCGCCGAGTATTAAACTGCAGATTTTCTCCGAACCTGATGTCATAATGCAAACAACAAATTAGTACTCGTATTTAGGGTAAAATTAATTTCTTAATATATAACGATAGAGACATTCTTATTTGTTATTGGATGATTCTTAATTATCCAAACATTGATTACACATTTCATACTTTTCATTAGTTACCTGCGTACATTTACATATATGACATAAGCAATATCTACATAGTGGTTGAATGCTAATGAAAAGTAGCAAATATTTTCAATATTTATAATTTTTCGTTTGTCTCTAATCATAATGGTTTGAATATTTTTTTGCGTGTTAACATGCAAATACTCGTTACGCTCACCAACAATTTGATAACATTACGAAATGTATCTGGAAACATAATGCTGAGACTATTTAAAATGTAAAATCTATAATGAGTATTGCATCATGTACATAAGTCAAGTTGGACGCATTTATATAGAGTATTGAGAAATGAACTTACTTAACGGGCATATTTTTAATGCAGGTAATAAGACAGGACCAAACGTATCGAAGACTCCCGTACACACCACTTCAACGGCGACGTTCAACGAAACACAAATTCCCACAAATTTCTCCTTGAGCGCTTCAACAGTAGCATCGGGATTGGCTACTTCACTCCGCATTAGCGTCACTCCTATATATAAAGTAAGCAAATTAATTATTTTTTATAGATATACCTATCTTAAACAATTAACAGCCAACTCGTGAGGTCAATGCCAAAAATTTAAAATGATTACTTAAGCATAGGCAATTTCATTCAAATTCTAAATGTCGTTAATGTGGAACCCATGTAATTAAATAAACGAATTATTACCTAATCGGCACGCAGAACACGTTAATCTTGACACAATGCTTTCGACATGCTCCGCTAGCGGATTTTCTTGGTCGTCGAATTCTTTGCTCTGTGCAATAAATACAAACTTTATTTAGACACACACAAACATTCTCGCGCGGTGATATAGCTAAACATAATTATAAATGAATTATTTATGTTTATGTGTTTTATACCCAATACCATGACTTGTCATACACGTAATTGCTCACTCACACGGCGCAATCAGCCAATGCAAGCAATCATCGTCATCATCATAGATCTGAGAGTATATCAAAAACAAAGTGAAAGTCAAGTGCATGCCAACAACTTACTTGTCGACCTGATTGAAGCGTTGGTAGTGTATGCTCCTTGGCGCCCTGTAATAAGGGCGTATCACTCGCATTGATTCGATAGTCCCATGGATCATCAAAGTTTTCGATGGTCACCACTTCAATTGGCGTCCCACTCGCAAGTTGACCGAACGAACACAGCACTAGAAGCGCGCAATAAACAGTTGCAAACTTTTGAACTTTAAACATTTTTGACTCGACACGATGCACTCGCGCGCGAAACTAGATTCCAACTCGCAGAAATTGATCGGCCCCGTATAGGTGGCGGGCAAACAATCGGCAAACGCGCGCGCGCTTCAACGGCGTTCAATCGACCGGCATCGCACACCGCTTCGCTCGCGATAAAATTGTTTCTGCGGCGACTTGCGATTGTGCTATGCGACTCGACGCAACAATTAGCCACGACTGACCTGGAGACCAAGTCATCCAGTCCTTATTATTATTGTTGTTCGCCGTATGTTAACGTTGACGGTGCGTTGAAGTACGGATGAGTATGAGTGAATGGATGGGCGGTTTTTTTCACTTTTGAACTCAAGGCTAACTACAGTCGTGCACATTTGTGCGACTCAAGTAAAGGTGCGTGTGTGAGCGCGCATGCGTCAATCGGTCAGATGAATTTTCGTCAACTTTTTGTTGCGCACTCGTGCAAATTTTTTAGGGCCTAAGCTTTAGATAAGAATTCAGCTATTGTTTTAAAAATATTAACGTAATTGTTAGGCAAATACTGAATATGTATGTATATGCTATGAAATGGATGGGTACTACAGTGCGATGAAAAACATCAAATAGATTAAAATGCAAATTGCGCACATGGAACGAAATTTGATCTTGATTAGAAGTAAACTGCGATATTAAACAACACGCGTTTCCTGTACATGCACTCATGAGCAGTTTTAAAAAGTACTGGAATCAAAATTTTCTCTTATCGGTCTTTAAAATCTGCACATACTTTTATTCCCATTGTATCTATTGTACATTTTGTCAATGGTTTTGATACTTCCGTAAATATCATTTTTGCAACTATGATATATTGCTTAAAAATTGCGTGTTGTATTTCACGGTATTTTAATTTGTATTCGTAGATTCGACAGATTTAATTTGATTGTTATATTATTGCAGTTGGGCGACATTTGTGCGCATATCGGTACAGTAGAGCGTCGATATAACGAAGCAATTGGGACCGGACCCCCTTCGGATTATCGAATTCTTCGAATTATCGAACACACATATAAAATGCATAGCGAATGACAGCAGTAAACTATT